>VYZW01042002.1:0-146697 GCA_013401315.1 Balaeniceps rex
CCTCCTCCTCCTCCGCTCGCCGGGACTCGGCAGTTCTCCCCCAAGAAGCGCGGTTTTGACGGAGCCGCAGCACAGCCTGAAGGTAAATCAGAAACCTGCGGTTCCCCTGGGCGCCTGCGGTTGTATATGTGTCTGTGTGTTGGGGGGGAGTGAGGGGAGAAGAGGGGGCAGATTTCAGGAGACAGTGTCTGAAATCAGCTCTGGAGGATGCTGCGCAGGCCACGCTGCCAGGTGGAGCTGCTTCCAGCAGCAGCAAAACGCTGTCAGGTGGGTTACCTGTTGTCCGGCACCGGGTATCTGTGCGTGCAGATGGACGCGGTGCCGGTACGGTGTTGCTGTAGCTGGGGAGGTGGAGGAGGTGGGAGCTGGTACACATTTCCTGACATACTCGAGCTGTTACTGGATCCCCGTCACTCCTGGGCTGAGTCACAGCAGCGCGTGGGGTGAGAGGCTGCAGGCTGCTTCCATTGCAGTTGGCAGGTTCGGCGTGTGAGGCTGCCTGGCTCCTTTTGCGGCCAACCTGTTTGCTGCCGGCAGACCCATCGCGAAACTCACGGAGGGATGCGAATGGGCTGGCTGCGGGTTTTGGACAGCTCAGATTCTCTCAGGGCTCCTCTTCACCCCTCCTCTACCTGGGATTACTGACAATTAAATCAGTGACTGGAAAAGCACAGATTTGCGGTCTGATCTGGAGAGCCAGTGAGTTCATGGAAAAACTGCATTGACGTCACAAGGCTTCGGATCAGGCCCTTGCGCTGTAGCGGGGGGAGGCTGGACTCCGCGTTCTGGCTTTCGGCGCCGTGGGCACGTGTTTCCACTCCATCATCTCTTTTGGAGACCTTTGTCTTCGGTAGGAACGGATGGGTTTGCCGTGCGTGCGTAGTTTGTCACGTTGTGAACTGGCAGTAATCCGTCAGAGCATGCTGCCAAGGTGAGAGGCTGGTTTTTTCAGGGGTTGTTTGATCATGGCTAACTCAAACACCAGCTCTTTGTGCATTTGGTTTTGTAGTTTGTGTTTTAGAACGGCTCCTTGGTGCAGAGGAGCCTTGTCTTTTAAAGACGCTCGTACGGTCCCAGGATGTCAGAGCACATATCGTGATGTTCTTGACAGAAGTCCGTGTTCTTTTGCATGTGCACACTTCAATTCTTATGAATGAATGTGCTTCTTTTTGTTTATGTTTTAACTGAAACACAGTTAAGAGAGGTGGCAGTGCTGCCGGCGCAGGCGCAGCAGCCCCTCGCTGCTCTCTGCACGCGTGTGCCCGACGGGTCTGCTCCTCGCAGTGAGATGGGCAGGGAGTACGGCTCAGCTCAAACCCCGTCAGCCTCTCTCCTTGCTTGTAGGGAAAAGATCAGCTCTGACCCTTATGCCAAAAGCTCCTCAGTGATTTCCTTATGTGACAAAACATCAAGTCCCAGTGCAGAGCAGGTATCAAACCTGGCGTCTGAGGAGGCGCTCACATTGACTTCATGTACTTGCGCTTCCTCTGAGAAATACTTTTCTAATAAAAGACCACCTGAATAAATCCAGTTGTGCTTCTGTTAAGCATTCCTTGTCTGTGTTGCCTCCAGTGTCCAAACCTGAGCGTATGCACGGGACGAGCTGCCAGCAATTTAGTTTTGTAACAGAACAAAATATGGTTATGCCTTAGGGCATTTCAGTACTTCCCCTTGGTTTCTGTACTAATTTCAGAAAGATTTGAAGGTTCTCAAAGTCAATCGAAGTAGAGGAGGGGAAAGAAAGGTTGCCCTTCCCTTGAGAGCGTAGCAGAGGTTGCTGCGTGACTTTGCAGTGAAGGAACAAGCCGACAAGCTGGCCGGCACCAAGCCCCGCAGGCGCTGCGGGTGGTGCTGTGGGCAGGTTGCCTGGCCCCTCCGTGCCGCAGCGGAGCCTGGCAGCAGCGGCAGGGAGGCGGGAGGGGAGCTGCTGAGAGCCTGGCGCTGCCCCAGCTTCGCTCACCTGGGGAACAGGGTAAATCATCCCCCAGCGGAGAGGAGAACCAAGTCTCCTCCCTTATGCTGTTTGTTCCTTGAAGTGCCTGAGACAGTTTGCCCGTTGCAGGAGTTTGCAGACTTGAATTTGTGCTTCGCATGGTTTTGGAAGGGCTTTTGTGTTCAGATGTATGTGGGAGTTTAATCCCCCACATACAGGCAGCGTGCCGGCAGCGAGGCTGTGGAGGCAGGAAACGCCTCCCGGCGTGGTCTCTGCGGCCCCGGCTGCATGGGGAGCTGGGGAGGGTCCTGCGGGACAGCGGGACCTCTGCCCTGCTCCAGGGCTCATCTCCCCAGCCCAGCGGTGCATCAGGTAATGTGGGTATCTCCTTCCATCTCCACCAGCCTGATAACAGAGACGTTGTTCCATCCCTCTGCCCACCAGACTTGGTAAAACGTATTGCCAGAGCCCAGGGATGAAAGCTGAGCTGGTTTTGTGGGTGTAAAAGGCTTTCAGGGGCAGCATGTGGGCTGCAAAGGCTGGGATGCAGTTGCTCTTGCCAGGACTCCCGTCCCACGCCGCGCCTGTGCTGGTGCTGCGGCAGCAGCGGCACTCTGAGGCGAGAGGAGGCACCTGGAGTAGCAACACCCCAAACCGTGGGTGCTGTCGGCATTGCCCGGGGTGAGCTGAGGTGAGAGCCGAGGCACGTGTGGCAGCAGGGATGTCTGCATGGGATTCAGGTCTTGTTTCTCAACTTCCCTTCATCCGCATGCTCTTCCAGCGTGACGGAGGTGTTTGGTTGGATTTAGAGCTGGAAGAAGGGCCATGCTGGAAAGCGGCCGGAGCCTCCCCGGGGCCGGCGGCCGGAGCCTCCCCGGGGCCAGTGGCCAGGGCTGGTACGGAGGAGCCATCCGTTAACCTTCGTGCCGAGCTCCCGCACACTCCGGAGAGGACCGGCAGCGTGCGGCCACATTCCAGCGAGGCCGGGGGTCTTCCTCCCGGTTAATGATTGAGCCACAATAACCCTTCTTGTGCAAGCCTTTCTGAAAGTCACCTCCGGATAATTATATTAACTTTTCCAGGCTGCTGGGGCTGGGTGCAGAAATTTAAAGAGACAGAGTCTTTTCCTACATTTCCAGCAAGAAATTAGGTTTTGGGTGCAGGAAGTGATGGCTTGCCGGTTTTCCTTGTCTCGGTTTGCCTTCTGATTAATTGGGCATGTTATTGGCACGGTTCTGCACTAGGCTGTCGGAGGTGCAGAGCCGTGCTGGCCTCGCGCTGCCCCGCTCCGTGCTTGTCCCTCCTCTGCCCAGTGCTCCCCCAGGGGTGACCCCAGATGCCAACCCCGAGCCTGTGGGATGCGGCTCCTGCTTGGTCCCGGGGCGTCCAGCCCCTGTCTCTGGTTGCTCAGCTGTGACGCCCGCGGGTGGGTGTCTCGCCAGCCCGCGGCTCTTCCCTCCGCCGCTCAGTTAATAATCGACAGGGTCCCCGCGCCACGTGGGCACGCTCGCCCAGCACGCAGCCGCGGAGCTGTTTGTCGAGCCAGTTGAAGGATCCCTTATCAGAAAAGGGCACTTGTCACCCAGTGCCAGTTACAGGCAGAGTAAACGTTAACGGCTGGCACTGGGAACGGGCCTTAACAAGCGCAGCAGCTTGGGGGACCTTCCTCAGGGGGCTCGGCCGTTTCGTACCCCACTGCACGGAGGCACGTTGCCAGCTTGAGTTCCTTGCACCGTCCCGTGGCTGAGCTCAGCCATCCCCTGCTGTGGCTTCCTAGTGTCAATCCCACAGGTCCCACCGAGATGTCCTGGTCTGTGTCACGGATTGCTGCTGCCGGTCAGGGGGAGCTCGGGGCTGCCAAAACCCGCTGGCCAGGCAGGGCCGGGCTGCGGTTTGGTGTCACACCTCGTGTACGTGAGATGCAGCCGCTGAGGTGCAAGCTGGTCCCTAGCAGAGCTGGGTCTAGCAGTTGTGCAGGGTTCGGGAGCTAAGCCAGCAGGAAAACGCGCGCTGCTGTGACTGTGATTGCTGTGCTCGCTGCAGGGAGAGTAGCGGGAGCTTGGAGCGGTCACCGGGTGGATGTAATGTCAACCTCGGGTCTGCTGACCTGTGTATGGGGCGAGAGCAGGAGGGGGGTGGCAACTGGGGGCTGAGCCCCACAGCAGCAGAGCGGGGGGTCCCTGCTCAGCCTCATCCAGTGCCGGCTCTGCCCCTGACGGGCTGCCTGCCCTGGGGGGACCCAGGCGGAGGTGCGCAGTGTCACAGCCCGGGGCGCTGCAGGAGGGGACGAGCCTTCAGTGGGGTGTGCTCATGCTCTGCCATTTCTTTTCTCCCCATCTATCCAATGTGACAAGTGTGCCCAGGCTGACAGGGCAGTCAGGATAACTCCTGGGAAGGCAGAGCGGTCCCGGGGTGAACATCTGGATTTCCATGGTCCCTGCAGCTAAGGCTTGGGCCTCCCGTTGCTTAATTGGGAGCAGGAGCTCGGCGGCTCCTCCCGGGATGGCACGCCGCTGAACCCGAGGGGCCCAGCGCGCCGGGGCGCGGGTGTGCCGGGGGATTTCCTGCCCTTTATCTGGGAGCGCAAAGCATCTGAGTGCAACATGTGCGTGCAGGGCCCGCAGCGAGCCTGCACCTCCCGGGCCGGTCACGGGCTCGCTGTGCCCGTTGGGAGCAGGCTTCGGTGCCTGTGTTCGGAGCTCGCTGGGGCACAAGTGATTAACGCCACTATTTAAGGAAAGTGGCTGCGCTCGCAGGAGCGTGTGCTGGGCTCCACGCCGCCAGCGCTGCCCGTGCAGGCGTGTGCGGGTGGCAGCGGGAGAGGGTGCTTCTGACCCGCGACTGTGTCACTGCTCACGTACAATTTATTTGCAAGGGTACGTGATGGGGTTTCTGTTCTCCCTCTCTTCTCCCCCTGCCCCATGAATTTTACAAGAATACTTTCACTGCTGTCAAGGGCACAAGTTCAGTTTCTGAATGCCCTTTTGTCTGGTGCAGCACAGAGGAGTTACGCTCTCTCCCCATTCCTTCCAGGAATGGCAACAAAACGCTTCCGCCGCACCCCTCGCCGGGTGCTCCGGCCGCTGTGCTGCTGCCTGTTTTGGGGGGACGAGGTCAAACCGACGGCCCCACGGCTGGCTGCCAGCTGGAAACCGGGCGTTTGTGGAGCCAGGGCAGTAAATCTGCAGGCGTGGAGGGATCCGTCCCTGGGCTGCGAGCCTCCCACGCGACTGCGGGCTGCGCAGGGGTGAAGCAGAGGGGCTGGGGGACTTGTCCCCCTTCCTCCCGCCCCTCCTGCCTTCCCACCGGGGACCCACGTCTGCAGGGTGGGGTGGCTGGCAGCCCGCAGCTCAGCCTGGGGCTGGGGGAGGAAGCGCAGGGAGAGAGGACAAGAAAGAGCATTTAAAGAAAAAAGGAATTAAAACAAAACCAAAAAGGACTGAAGAGGATGAGGCTTTGCTGCAAGTGCCGGGCTAAAGGCTGGGCTTGGGGGCAGTGGGTCAGGCTGGGGAGGGAGGCAGAGCGGCTCCTGGGGCTGCAGGCAGAGGTTTGCTCAGGGGGGCTGGCGAGGGGCGGCTGGGGGTCAATTCCCTCTGCCGCTCCCAGCGAAACTGGAAATGGCCGCGGGCAGTGGCAGGCAGAGGTGTCACGAGGCTGTGGGACAGTGATGCTCAGTGGTGACTCAGAGTGCACTTGACCTCTTTCATCAGTGTCATTGGGCAAGAGCAGGACATCTGGGCCGGCGTTTCAGCTTCATTTTTCCAGGCAGAGAATTGCCCCGCAGCCGCTAACGCCTTCCCGAGCAAACCTCCCAGGGAGGCTGTCCTCTGGCGAGAGCCACCGGCATGAGCCGCCCGGCCACGGGCATGCACCGGCCTTAATGGCTGGGGCCAGGCACAAACTCTGTCTGTATGATTTCTCCCAGGATGAAGTCCTGGGAGCTATGGTGGTGTCTCAGGAAGCCTTCCCCTGCCGATGGGAGACCGAGCATTGGCTTGATGGGCCACGGCAAACCCAGCGTGTCCCTAGCAGCGGTTTATCTCCTCCTTTTTGTTTCATTCGGCATCCTTGCACCCATCTCCAAGTCTTTTTATCTTCCATTACAGATGTTTCTGATGCTGATCTTTTGTTGCTAATTTGGAGCAGGGAATGTTTCTTGCCGGACAGTTATATGGCCTCATTAGTTTCTGTGATGCATAAATCTTCTCTGCCTACAGGCCAGCTGGGCAGCGGCTGTCCAGTAGCCGTAGAGGAAGGTACTTGTGCGTCTGCTGTTTGTCTTTGCAGGGCCTCATCCTGTCGGGAGGACGGATGAGTGCTGTGTTGTGGCCATCCTGTTAACGTGGCTGGTAGTGTGACAAGCGGGCTGCAGAAATTAAGCTGAAGTCCAAATAAATGATTTACAAGTGCTGCTGCAGGACGTTGCAGCGTTTCCTCCCTGGCTGCTCGCGTGGTCTGGCAGGAGTTACTGTCCCGTGGCAGAGGCACCCGAGTGCGGCACAGAGTCCGCGCCCGGTGAGGGTGCCTGCTGTTGAGATGCTGGAGCTGCTCAGCCGAGGTGCCGGGTGTGCCCTGCCAGCCTGGCAGCGCAGGTGCTGGGATGCCGGGAACGTGGGGCCAAGTGGGTAGGGATGGGGCAGCGGTGCCAGCATCCCAAATCCCCTCGGCTGCCTGCTTGTCGGGGCTCCTGGCCGACACCGCAGCCCCCCATGCCCAAAGGCTGAGGGAGGTGAAACCCCAGCTGCCGTGTTGCTGCCCGCAGCAGTGACAAGCGCACGCAGCAGTTTTGCTGTGAAGACTGTTTAAGTTTAGAGGTGCTTTTATTGTCCCGGTAAAATGTATACCAGGCGCAGTGCAGCGGTGGGAGTACTCAGGGCTCCCCCGGTTCGTCCGTCCGGGGCTGTGCTCCCAGCACGTGCCTCTGTGCGCTTCACATTGCTGCAGACTTCAGCTGCTGGAGACGTCCATCCTCAAAACTGCCAACGTCAGCCGGACGGGACATCTGCTGGGTCTGCTGCGTGATTTGATCTTCCTTAACACCTTCCATGTGGGCATCTCCAGAGGCTTTAGATCCCAAAATATGTACTTGATCACTGGATTTCCTTGCACAGCTTGCCTCAGCAGAGCCAGAGGAACAGCCCTGCTCTCTTGGACCCTGCTTGGCCATTGCAGGAGTGTCCTTCTCCTACAGAGCTCTCCCTAAGCACTCGCTACTGCTTTCCAGGATCACTGCTAGCTCATACAGGCTCTCCTCCTGCAGGGATCAGGGCTGTTCGCGCTAGGTGCCTCAATACAAGAGGCAAAAAAATCATGGCCTGAGCAGAAATGATCTCTCGTGTCGGGAGGCGGGCGTGATCTCCGGCTGAACCCTTGACTCGTGCTCCAGGCGGACACTTGCTTTCCAGCCAAGTGGAAGCTGACCCCGCGGCTTTCCTTTCCCACGCCCAGGGCCTGCGCACACCTCTGCGGCACAACTTTTCCAGTGCTGCTGCTGTTCAGAAAAAAAAAAAGGCAACAAGTATTTTAGGCATTTTGCAGCAGCAGCTGAATTGTATCAAACTACTTTGTGCATCTGAGACTTAAAGCCCTGACTATACATTTTTTAAGGGGCACGTTTAGGGAGGCGTTGCGGTCCGGTGACAAGGGAAGCGCTTTTGCGAATGCGGGGAGCTGGGCTGTGCTCTGCTTCAGGAGAGGCTTTGTCTCAGCTTTCTCCTCGGTAGAAGAGAGATAGCAGAATTGCCTTCTCTGTAGACCTGTGACTGCATGGGGACACTACTGAATCCTGCCACCAAGTTTTATTTGTTGGTCCTGCCCCATTACCGTTCCTCTCCGGCAGCCCTGGCAGTGCCTGTGCCCACGGCAGTGCCTGTGCCACTGCGGCAGCGCGTCGGTCGGAGCGCTCTCCCGGGATGCCAGATGCAGGAAACGGCCTCAAGTTGCGCCAGGGGAGGTTTAGGTTGGATATTAGGAAAAATTTCTTTGCTGAAAGAGTGGTCGGGCATTGGAACAGGCTGCCCAGAGAGGAGGTGGAGTCCCCATCCCTGGAGGTGTTCGAAAAACGTGTAGACGTGGCACTTCGGGACATGGTTTAGTAGGCATGGTGGTGTTGGATTGATGGTTGGACTGGATGATCTTGGAGGTCTTTTCCAACCTTAATGATTCTATGATTCTATGCTCTGTCTGCTGCGGCGCTGCCTCGGGTCCCCAGGAGGGACTGGGGAGGGTGGGCTCTCCTCTCCTGGCGCTGGGCTGTTTGCTTTGGAGCTGGCCCCCTGCGGGAAGCTCGGGAACGGCATTTCTAGCTGCAGAACGGCGCAGCGCGCCTCCGTAGGGAGCCTCGTGGGTGACCTGGGACTAACGCACCCCACGGGAGTGTCTCCTGGAGAAGGGGTCGGGGTGGGGGGGGGAGGCGCAGGTGCAGCCCCCGTCCCCCGCAGCTGCATGGGGCGATGCAGGACCTCGAGTAATGCGAACAACTGTGCAAGTTCCTCCTCTGCCCGGCGGCTCTGGGAACGGAGCCTGCGTTTACCTGCAATTAAGAGTGGGTCCCAGGCTATGAGCCTGTTTTGAGGGCCCAGTGCTTTCCTTACCAGAAAGCGAGTCTGCATTTGGATTAGGTATTTTGGACCATTTTTGCTCCAGACCTGGTGATGGCGCAAGGATGCAGGGACCTCTGGCAGGAGGCTCCTCTCACATCGCGGATCTGGAGCACAGACACCTCGAAACACCCCGAGGGCCTGAGGCGTGTGGGTGACTGAGTTTGCAGCAGGGACTGAAAGGGTTAAAGCTGCTTTGCGGTGTGATTAAAAAAAAAAAAAAGTCATTTCCTTCATGTACAGAGACAGTTTATTTTCTGGGCATTCTTTGGGACTCAGGGAGGTGCCTTTTCTGTAAGGCATTTCCTGTAAGCAAGTTTATATTTGGACTGGGGAGGGTGGGGAGAGGCGGTGGGTGCTGGGGAGGGGTCCTGCAGCCCGAGACGAGTGACCTCAGCTTTTGGCTCCTTGTCCTAAATTGTTCGAGGTGGCAGCTGCAGGAGCAGTGGTGGCGGGGACCGGCTGGCTGTCGGAGGGGGGGTCCCGCACGTCCTGGCCCCCGGCAGCGCTGCCGCCCGCGGTGGGGCTGAGCTGGCGTGCGCGGGGTGTCAGGGACCTGAAACACTCATTTGCGCAGATGGGTCAGAGCAAACAGGATGGTGTGAAGCTGTTGGTGGAGCAGCCAGCCCTGATTTACATTAAAGCCTCAGTGTTTAAAAATAGGAACAAAATCCCCTTACCAAGCCCTGCCTTTGTAATCCCCGCCTTGTTCCTGTGGCTGGCTTGCCCCCTCGGCACATTTTGGAGCCGGGGGTCAGCGCCCAGCACAGGGGGGCCGTGCAGAGCGGGTGGCCGAGCGGGTGCACTGTGTTCCTCTGCAAAACGGAGTTACCGTGCAGGGGGATTATCTGCTCCGGGCTGTCCTCATGGGTGCCGTGCTGTGCCGTGCTGCACCACGCTGGCCTCCGTGGTGCGGCTGAACCATGGGGTGACCCACCCAGCACGGACTGGCTGCTCCCCTGCACCCCGTGGGGTGACGGAGAGTGAGCGCTCTTTATTCCTTCGTCTGCAAAAACCATCAGAGGGGAACTGTGTGCTCTGGGAAATGAAGCTGTCCCTAGCCGGGGAGCGTGATTTGGGGTAAGGATCTGAGTCGGCCTCGCTGCTGGGGCCGTCGCTCTGGTGGGAATTCGCGTTGTGCTGGGGCAGAGAGCGGCTGCCTTGGGCTTGGAGCTGAGGAGCTGTTGTGTTTGTCTTCCCTCTCATTGCTTCTCCCTGCTAAGCAGTGACCTGCTAAGGCTCCGTTAAGTCCTTCTCTAATGTCTGTAGTGGTTTTAGGTTAGCATTAGGAATTTATGGAGCAGGCAGGTTTGTCTTCACCATAATTCACCACTAAGAGCAGAAAATAGCTGTCTGTCTTTGCCCTGTGACCTGGCATCCTCTTCCACCCTTTAAGACCATCCCTTCCATCACCTTTGAGATGATGAAGATAAGTCCTGCCAGACCCCAAATTCTGAGGCTCGTCGTTGACCACCTCTAATTCTATTCCCTCCCCCAAGATGGCTTTGATTTCCATCAAAACCAAAATCAAGCGAGCACAGTAATACGTAAGATCATTGAAATTTACTGTGCCCTTGATGTCTGTAGTGCAGAGTTAACTTTTGCCATTGATATTTGATCAGACCTTCATTCTTGTGCAAGGTCCTTGAAGCCTGCAGCCGGAGCCCCGGTGAGACGCAGCAGGCTGGGCTCACCTCCGAGGCAGCGCCGTGGTTCAAGCAATTCTCCCATTGTTCCCCATGCCAAGTTTCTTCTCCCCCATTTTGTTTTCTTTTTATTACTGTGATTTCCTAACATCGGAAGAGGCGAGTTATGAAACTGGAGTTATCCAAACACGTCTTGTTTGAAGATAGCGTTTCATCCAGCAGATGCAGCTTCCTGCTCTGTAAATGGTTTTCATCGTTCCACGTTGGCTCCTGGCCCCGTCTCTGCCGGGGCCGCTGGTAGCGTCGCTCAGCTCTGGCAACCTGAGGAGCGGTGGCCCCAGCCACAAAATGCTGCTGGCCATGAGGCGGTGTGAAAAGGCTGAACTGGGAACACTGGTATCCTGTAGATACCCTCCAAAAACATCTGGGAGGCTCACTGGAGGCTGCCTCTTTGCGGGGGTGCCTGCTGTGAGGCTGGGGTGCTGGCTCGGTTGGCCGCTGCTCCAGCAAGGGATGCTCAGATTTTCCGGTACGTGTCCGCTCTTCCAACAAGACTCTGTCTGGAGGGGCCAGTTGGTGCCACTTCTGCTTGAACACACCCCAAGCCAAAACGCTCCAAATATCCACCTTGCTGGTGTTTGCTTGTGGGATCCTGTACGTTTGAACGGGATTCAGACCGTGAGGCCCGTGAACGGATGCCCGCTGTTGAAATGGAGACAAGACACGGCACAGAGAGCAGTTACAAAATGCGGCACTGCTATCAGCATCGCTCTTTCAAATTTTGGTTGCAAACTGGGATCATCTTGTGCTGGGCCATGTACAACGATAGCCACTGGTCTGATGGTTGACATCCAGATTGCAAAAGAGGAAGGAATCAGGGGAAGAGAGGGTAAATAAAATAAGGTGGTGCTGGTCAGTGTGATGAGGATTATTCCCAGCACAAAAGGAGCTGCATAATTTTTAAATCTTTTGTAGGTACTGCAGAGAGAAAGGGTTTGGAGACGCACCCTCGGGTGCCTGCTGGCGGGTGCTGCCGAGGGAGAGTCCTCCGGCTGGGGCTGCGGGGTGGTGATGGGGAGCCTGCCCAGGGCTCCTCTCGGCAGCCAGGGGCGTTCCTTGCACCGCTGCAGGCTGTTTCTGCCAAACGTGACATGGAAAGCGTTGGAAAGAATTGAATTGGTTTTGTTTAAAGATCTTTTGTTATCCCTGGGAATCGGAGACCTGAGGTTGTGTTTGCTGGAAAGCCATCGAGCCCTCTGTCCAAATCACCTGCCAGAAGGAGCGGGAGGAAGAACAGCCTTCAGGAGTGCGTGCTGCACCGTGTTTGCTCAGCGTGTCCCGGTCATCCAGCAGAACCGCTTCATCTGGGGCAGCACGAGTAGTGCCAAACCCTTCCCTGCTTCAGAGTCAAAAGGATCGGCTTTGGCTGTGTCAGTGCCCTGGCCTCCTTTCCCCTTGGGTTTTGCATCTGTTAAGTTTCTCTGGCTAAAAATCCTGCAGGCTGCTCTCAGTCAGGTTTGTAGCCCTGCAAGCGACAAAGAGACACCAAAACTGTCTCTCTTCGGTAGCTGGAGAAGTGCCAGCTGACTGTTAGCTCTGGTTTTAAACATTTGATCCAGAAAGCAAAAAAGTGTGAATTAATTTTCCCATGGGATGGTTAAATAGGAAATGTGGCTGAAGAAAACAGTGATCTGCTTCTTGAATAGCTGCTACAAGAACGACAAATGTGTTTGTTGGTAGGACAGGAGGCTGGTCTGACTTCTCGTTACTGCCTGCTAAGATGGGTGGTGGGTGGAATCTGTGTTTAGATGGTGAAAAGCTGGAAATCCCACTTTGCAGCACAGATGTGGGTGCCTTGCCTCCTCCTCCCCCCTGGTACGGCCACGATGTTTGCTGTCCTCCAAGACCCCCATCGTGAAAATAAACCTGCACTGTGGGTTTTATCAATTCTCTAAAGTACGCTTTTAGCTCTGCTTTTCAGAGAAGGTGTGAGCCATGGTCCCCAGCGCGAGGACACCTGCCGTGAGAGGCACACGCCTTTTCACCCCTCCCGTTTTAGGCTCCCTGGCCGTGGGGTGGCACGGTGGCGTGCGTGCCGGGCGGCCGAGGTGTCTGCCCAGACCGGCTGGTTTCTCCGCGGGCTGCCGGGGCCCTGGGAGCTCCGCGCCGCAGAACCCCGGGAGAGCTTTTGGGGAAGAAGGGCTGCAGGTCCTGGTCTGGTGCTCCTCCCTGGGTGTCCGCTCTTGGCCACAGGTGGGAGCGAATCCTGGTCTGCGTGGCCCTCTGCTCTCCTGCTGCTCTCCCCTGGGTGCCTCACCGCCATGAGTGACAGGAGATGACGCTGGGTAGTTACTGGGGGGGTCCTCTTGCAGCTGAAGGGCTTGGGTGAGGACGTGTTCATGCCTGGTGGAAAGCACGCTCCTGCTCTGGCATGCAGGCTGGATGAGGTGCCCACATCATTCCCAGTCCTGCCCTCCCTGGTTGGTCCCCAGACACTGGGAGAGATCCCTGTGGTGGTGGCAGGACGTGCAGCATGGGATTGAAAAAGTGGTCAAGAAAGAGGAAAGTCAGGGTTTGCTGGTAAGCCGAAGCTTTGTGCCTCACGCTCCATTCCCCGGGCACGCGGATGCTGTTTTAGCCATGACCTTGGACTTGCAAGAAGGTGGTCTGTAGCCGGCAGCTCGAGCAGGCTGCGAGTGGCTGAAGGATTCTGGGCAGCGGGGAGGTGGAGGCAGGCTGGGACTTGGTTGAAGGCAAATTTTCGGTGGATTGCCTTTCTCTGTCGGTAGCGCCTGTTCTGAGAGGAGCTGAGAGGAGCTGGGTGTGCCCCAGACCTCTTCCTCCAGCGCTGGGCTGCGCAGGAAGCCGCACCGGGGGTCACGCTGTCCCCGGGGCTGGGGCAGAGCCGTGCTCCTGCTGCAGCCCGCGCCGGCGGTGCCTGCCTCTGCCGCTCTTGTTCTCCACAGCGTTCCCACCTGCTTGAGAAGCAGTGATTTTTTTAATTAATGGGTTTTGGGTTTGGTTTTTTTTTTTTGCATGAATGGAGCATGTTTTTGTGAATGTTCTTTATGGGATGTGAAGCCGCAGATGTTTGCTCATTAATTAAGTTGTGCAAAACCGGTGCCGGAAGCAGCGCCAAGCGCTTGGCAGAGCTCCGTGGTTTGACGTTTTTCCTTCCTGCCCCCTTCTCAGCTAAGCAAACCCTGAGCGAGCCCTTCACTCTGCGACGGCAGCCCCTACCTCTGCCCCTTCTTCCCTCCTCTGTCCGAGCTGTGCTTTGGGCTGGCACCTCTCGTTTTGAGGTGGTGGGCTGAGGTCCCCCAGGCAGGGTCCTGTGAAAGGAGCCCATGTCTCACACCTCTATTTCCTTGGCTGCAGCTGTCAGAGAAGACAGAGAATAACGAGGTCAGAAGTCTCAGTGATTAGTATTTGATAAGGTTCACTGACATTTTGTCTTTTGTCTCCGTAGAGAGGAGGAAAACATGGTGAATTAAGAACATCTGTTTTGGCAGGGCCAGCCCTCCCCGACTGCCTGGCTCTGGCTCGGGATGGGGTCCTGCCTCGTGGGACCTGAAGCCTCTGAGGTCCCAATCTCCTTGCTGCAAATGAACACAGAGATCTCAGGTGTCCTTGGGCAACAAAGCTGGTGAAGGGTCTGGGGAACAAGTCTTATGAGGAGCGGCTGAGGGACCTGGGGTTGTTCAGCCTGGAGAAGAGGAGGCTGAGGGGAGACCTCATCGCCCTCTACAACTGCCTGAGAGGAGGGTGTGGTGAGGTGGGTGTTGGTCTCTTCTCCCAAGTAACAAGCGATAGGACGAGAGGCAATGGCCTCAAGTTGTGCCAGGGGAGGTTTAGATTGGATATTAGGAAAAACTTCTTTACTGAAAGAGTGGTCAAGCATTGGAAGAGGCTGCCCAGAGAGGTGGTGGAGTCCCCATCCCTGGAAGTGTTCAAAAAACGTGTAGACGTGGCTCTTCGGGACATGGTTTAGTAGGCATGGTGGTGTTGGGTTGACGGTTGGACTGGATGATCTTGGAGGTCTTTTCCAACCTTACTGCTTCTATGATTCTATGATTCTCTCTGGCTGCGTTGGCAGAGCTGGTGCCCACCCAGCTGCTTCACCTGGGGAAGTTACCTGCTCTCTGGTGGTGCGTGCCACCCCTTCAACAGGAGCTGTGCTTGTAAATGGCTCCCGGCAGCATGGAGATAGCACAGATAAATATAACTCAACGTTGCGTAAGTCTGTGTTTTGCGGATTATTGAGGTGCTCTTGTTCCTTGGCCAGGCTCCTAAGCCCATCAGGGGATTGAATGATGCACTAGCGGCTTTGACAGTGCTTTCCCCATTTTCTAACCCGAGCTGCTCCCCTTCGCCCATCTCCAGCTTTGCCTGGGGGCAGCGGCGGGCAGGGCTGTGCTGGCCATGGGCAGGGCTGTGCCAGCCACAGGCTGGAGGAACCACGGGCTGCCAGCGAGTGCCCGCCTGCACGGCTGCCGCAGCCGCTCCCCGGCCCGGCCGGGGTGGTGGGTTGGTGCCATGGACCTGCCGTGGTGCAGAGCTGCCGGGCAGCCGGTGGGGGATGTCCTGCCTGCCGCGGGGCGGCCGCGAACGCTGCCTCGTTACTGCCTTGTTATCCCCTGCCCAGCCAGTTGGCATGTGTAATTTATTCAGCAATGGCTCCTTGTCCGGAGGGGAGAACAGTAATGGCAGGCAGGGCTTGGAAAGAAAGAGAGCAAATAAGGGAAAATGAGCACAGGTGATTTCAGCTCGACCTGTCTGATGGTGCTGGTGGAGGAAATCAACAGTCAAGGTTGTGTCAGAGGGCAGGAGACCATGCGCTGGTCCTACCTTCTTGCTTCGGGATGGCATCCTCTGGCAGGGTGGGCCGGTGCCTGCGCCGAGACCTGGAGCAACCCCACCTTGCAGCAGGGCTGTGTTGATGGACAGCCTGAACCAGTATTTGGTGTGCACCAGACCTTCCTCAGGGCACAAAAAGGAGAGGGGAAAAGTTGTAGGCTGTGTGGAGGAAAATGAAAGGACAGAAAGGGCTTCTGCTCAGCTCCAGCCCCCTCCGCAGGCGCAGGTGGGAGGAATGGCGTGTGCTGCTCCCCAGGAGTGCCGGCCGGACTGCGGAGGAAGCCCTGTCCACCCTGTGCATCCCTCTCCAGTGCCAGCCCGCAGGTCCAGGCGTGGGGATGGACGCAGGTGAGTTTTGCGGTGGAAGCGGGATGAGACGCTGTATCCCACACCTCTCTCTGGGAACGCTCTGGAAAGCCGGGGAGAGCAAAGATCAGCTCCGCCGGTCCAGCTTGGTGGCCTTAGCCAGGAGGCACCTCGTGACCCTCCGCAGTTCTGCCGGCGGGTTGTTGGCAGGTAGGAACGAAACGCTCAGCGAGCAGCCGGCAGGCAAGAGCAGCGAATCCTTCAGTGCGGCAGTCACGGGTCAATGTGCACGTGTATATATACATATACGTCCGTGCGTGCGAGAGTTTGTGAAGAACTGCAGCCCGTGGGAAGGACCCACGCTGGAGAAGTTCATGCAGGACTGTCTCCCATGGGAGGGACCCCACGCTGGAGCAGGGGGAGAGCGTGAGGAGTCCTCCCCTCGAGGAGGAAGGAGCGGCAGAGACGACGTGTGATGAACTGACCGCAACCCCCATTCCCCATCCCCCTGCGCTGCTCGGGGGGAGGAGGGAGAGAAATGGGGAGTGAAGTTGAGCCTGGGAAGAAGGGAGGGGTGGGGGGAAGGTGATTTAAGATTTGGTTTTATTCTTCATGACCGGGCAGGTGTGGGAGCGTGACCGTCTGCTGAGCTTCAGGTGAGCAGCCGTGCATCCAGGCACTGCAACTCGCATTTTTTTGGACAAAAGCAAGGTACGGGCTGTCTCAGATGGGGCTGGATAGCGGGCGACCGCAGTGGCTGGTGCCGCTCACCTCCTGAAGGTGCCGAGGCTGACCAGGACGGCAGGCGTGCCGGGCCAGCCCTTCGGAGAGGGAGGGAAGCAGAGGCTTTTGCAGCCTGCCATTTCAGAGCAGCTCAGCACTGGATTTTCTAACCACTTGTGAACGCCAAGTGTTAATTAAGGGCTTTGAGTCCCTTCAGAAAACATGATATGTGGGTCAAAAATTAGCGACTCATAGAAATAGGCACGGATGAGTTTCAGGAGGATGTGATCTGATTGATTTACCACAAATGACGTTAGCCTGCGGCTCTAGGGTAGAAGTTTTCTGAGGCAAAGGTTTCCTCAGAAATGTCAACAGGAGAATTGCCGCACACTAGTGAGACTGAGAAGTAGCGCTTGCTCGAGAAGATATAAACATTTTAAAGCGTTGTTCTGAAGGATGCAAAGATGACTGCTGGGGAAGTTTACACGTGTAAAATACTACCGTGCGAAGCACCTCAGTATGGGACTGAGGTGGCCCTGGGGGCTCCGAGGGTGGGCAGCTCCTCTGGGGTGCGGGGAGGGGGGACGATGCTGCCGAGGATGCCGCTGAGGTCCCTCACCCTACGGCACGCGGTCGTACAGGCTTCGAGCCCTGCGGAGGGCTATTCCTGGCTGGTTTCCCGCAAGCCCAGGAGACCCGAGCGAGCACCGCGACAGCCTTTGCTTTGGTCCTCCTGCCCCCAAACGATGGGGAGAGCGGGGCTTCCCCAGCGTGCGCGGCCACGGCGGCAGAGGTTTTGTTGGAGAGTTTCCTCCATCTGTGATCGCGGGCGGATATTCCAGTATGACTGCCTTTAGGGCAAAGTTTTCCTAGTGTGACCCCTAGAAAGCATCGGACGTGGGCTGGAGCCTTCATCAGCCCCGCGTGTAAGCCCGTCATCAGGAGGGGAATTTGTCTCCCGTTAGCAGCAGACTCCTCCTCGCTGTGTCCGGCCGTGAGCACAAGCGAGATTATTGTGCTGTCGGGGCAATACTCAGCCGGGCAAGAAAACCCCCGAGTAGGTCTTGCTGTGACAAATCTTCTTTTACTTACACAGGGGCTTTCACATGGAAGGGAAGCTGGAAAAAACATGCCTATTCCTGCCAAAAGGCGCTGCTTTGCCGGTAACTGGCCTCTGTGTTCTCGTGCTGCTACTGCAAACGGTTGGTGTGTTGAATTAGGGCTTCCTGCTGTCTTCTAACCCGTGGGCTCAACTTGGCCTGACCCTGGGGAGGTCTTCCTCTGCTTCTGACCTTGCTGTCTGCAGCCACAGCACTGACTCCAATGCGTTCGGTGTCGTAAGTTCCCTTGCGCCGGAATAGCTGTGCAAGGAGGTGTGAGCTCCTGTGCCTGTAAATCCCTTGGAAGGCTGGGAAGTACTTGGCTAATTAACAAAACTGAAGAAGAGAGTCATTTTAACCATCTCTGAGAAGCGTTTCCTATTGCTTACAGCGAACGTCTGGGATTCAGGACTGTCCTTCGGCTGTGGACCGGTCCGGTTCCCTCCGTGCATCCTCAGATCCTCCCTGTGCCCTCATGTGAACAGACTCTTCTGCCGCGTCCCACGAGGCTTCGCTTGGTTCGGCTCCTCACAAAATGCCACGTTATACACAAAGGGCCATGTTTTAGACAGCGTCTGGGTTGAGGTAGGCATGTCTGTGGAAAGGGGCGCAGGGCTGGCTGGCAGAGGTGGCTGTGCTGGCTTCGCTGGTGGGAGACAGACAGAAGGGACCAAGCCAGGTACCCAGGTCTGCCATTCCCATGGTTCGTCTTCCATAGGGATTCAGCATCTTGACTGTCAGCCCAGCATATGAGTCTATAACATCGCTTGAGGCCAGCTTTTGCATCCTGTTTTGTAATATTCCCTGACATTCCCCACATTCCTGGCAAGGAGACTTCTGTATTTTTTTGAAATGTTCCTTTGTCTTTTTGCAAAACTGTGACATCCTCTAAAACTGCTTCTCAAAGGGTCGGTTGGCCTGCGCTCTGCAGCAGCTCCTGTTAGCTTCATAAAGGAAAGGAAGCCTTGAGCTTCGACTCCAGCCCCAACACCGTCTCCTTCCAGTGGGGAGAGAGGGGAATAGAGAGTGGTGGACTCCTGTTTGGCTCAGGTGACCTCCATAAACCTCAGGTCCATGCTATCTGGTTCCACTCTTGTTCTAAGGTTTCACTCTGATCTCCATGTTTTTGTGAGGATTGTGGGCTCATTAGCTGTGCTTTCATCACCGCTGCAGCCTGTCGAGCATCCTGGGTTTGGAGGAGAACTTTGGCGAAGGCAGAAGCCACCACAGTGGTCCTTGGGTTGGTGTCCTGCCTCTGTGCTGGCCTCTTCTGTCTCACCTACCAGGATGTAGGGCAGCAAGCTGAGTGGTGGGTGGGATGTTTTGCAATGCTGTGTCCCTTGGTAGGGGATGAGAGACCTATCGTGTTTCCCACCGGGAATCAGAAACAAGGCAAGAAAGAAATAACCTGGTGTTGAAGCCCACGGTGTGACCTGGTGGAGGGTTTGACTTGAATCAATACAGCTTGTTATCGGCTGCATCAGGATATGTCTGTAAACACATCAGCCCTCCTTCGGTCACCCTACAGCCAGGCTTTGGGGAGACCAGGAGAAGACCAGCTGGAGCAGGAGAAGCGTGAACTAACCAGCCCACCTGCAGGTCCCCGTGCCAGGTATTCTCCTGCCGCTGGGGCCCCCTTCCCTCGCTTCTCCAGGCAGCAGCTCCCCAGGACATGCAGGGAGCCCCTTGGATGGGCTGTGCCAGCTCCCCCTTTCTCCCACGGGTGAAGGGGACAGTGGCACTGGGACCCCCTCTGTGCCCCAGAAGGAGCTGTTGGTTCAAGGACCCTCTCAGCCTCCTCTCCTGGACAGCATTTCGGTTTGTTCCAGACAAGGGGACGCCTGGCTGCCTCTCCCATCGCTTTGGAGCCAGCAAAGGCTCTTCCCTCCCTTCTCTCCCACCTACAGATGTTGGCTGACTGGAGACCCGGGAGGCGGCTGCTGCTCTTTTGCTGCAGCTGGAAATTATGGTCTGGCTTCCTTCTGTGGCGCCGCAGCAGCATTAACGACAGGAAGGTCCGGCCAGGGATGGTGGTGGAAGAGGCTTTTCCTGAGGAGAACTGGACCAAAATCCCCTTGTCGAGGGGGAGGGTGTTGCAGCGGGCAGAATGTGTGCGTGGCACCCGCGGGTGCCTCCCCGCACACCTCGCCCCGGCTGGGACCCGGTCCCACTGCCGCCGTGAGCGTGGGTGGCACGTGTCCCTGCGGAGAGCCAACCTTGGTCAGCACCGTCCTGCATCTCCAGCATGCACCTGCAGCGCCAGCGGCGTTGGGTGTCTTTGCTGTCATGTGTGCACAGAAAGGCCTTTTTCGCGCTAAAATATGGTTATTATTTGTTATCTGTTGGCTAAGCCCACTGCTGGCTTGTTCTCAGCAATACTCTCTTTGCCAGGGAAGTGCTTGCTTTCAGCCCCAAGAGGATCAAGACCTCTCGGTTCAGGGATTTCGTTAACCTGCCATGTCAAATAGCTTTGTGGGATCCCCGAGCAGCTTTAGCGGAGAGCGTGCTGTGGGCTGGACCGGCAGCAGCCAGGGCACCCTGCGTTAAAGCCCGCTGACGGGCAGCAGCATGGCTGTCTCTGAGGCCCGGTGCTGCCCTGCATCGCTGGGACGTGAGGTCACACTTGGAAGCAACTTTTGAATCCTCCCATGTTGGTGGAAATTTTGCACGTGGTCGCTGGTAACTTGGATGGCCGGAGACGCCTCCCCATCTGCAAGGCGGTCGCTGTTGTCAGCTGGACACCCTCGCCGTCACGTGTGCGGGTGTTTTCGTCCCGCTCCTCTCCAAGGTTTGCTCACAGATGTATTTACCAGCCCGCTCCTCTCAGCTGTCCCCTTCTGCACTTTGGACCTAGGATCTCCCCTGCCAGGTCCTGCTCAGCCCAGGGGATCTCACGGCTCATGCTGTAAACTATTTATGCCAAAAGCACCAGCTCGGGGAAGGGCAGTTGCAGAGAATGTGCTTTTCATTACGGAGACTAATCCCGTGTCAGCCAGAGCTGCCCTCTCGCTTGGACCGTGCTGTTTCCCTCGGCTTTGGTCTGCCTGAAACGGTTCGGTGAGTGCTGCCTGCGCGGAGGGAAGGAGCGCTCCCAGGGCGAGGCGAAGCACCGATGGGCTGAGCGCAGACCGTGAATCTGTAGTAAATTAGGCAATTAAGTCTATGTCTCTTGCATAGCAGGTGCTCTTGGTCTTGTCCCTGATCTCTTTTTCCAAAGCTTTTAGTCCTCTTTGGTATCTTGAGGGACTGGAAAATTTATGATGGATCGGTCTTTGCGTTCAGTTTTCCCAGCCCTCCCATCTCCTGCGCACGGCAAAGGCTGCGTTCACGCGCGCTGCCCTGCCTGGCAGCGAGCGGCGGGCAGCTCCCGTGGTTTGCCAACAGCGACCGAGAGAAGCCGCTCAGCTGAGGTTTAGGGTCAGTGGTTTGGCTCGTCAGCGTCTGTTGGGATGAGAAAGGGGGTTTTGGTGGGCTCCATCGCTCCCCTCCCGGCTTACTGCAGGGTCGGTCCCGCTTCCAGCGCCTGGTGCCAGCAAAATGCAGCCCTGCGGGAAGTTTCACACCTGAGCATCTCGATACCTAATTTTTCAAGTTGCAATTGAAAGCTGCGACCCATCTGGCTGGAATGGGCATCCCGTGCCCGGCCGGCCACGGCCAGGACAGGCCCCCTCGGTGTCCCTGCTCTGGGGCGCCTCATCCCCGCTCGCTGCAGGGGCTGGCAACGCCCCCGTCGCAGGAGCGGCGGCTCTGGGGGAAGTGAGCCCGTCCCGCCGCTCGCGCAGGGCTTGCGGAGAGCTGGCAGCAGTTAAGCAGCGTGCCTGTGTGCCTGCGCCCTCGCTCCGGCTTTCTCGTGCGCTCCCTGCCTGCTCCCACCCCCGCTGTTCCAACAGCTCAGCCTTCGTGCGGCCGGGGATGTCCTGTTTGCCTCTACCGAGGCTTTAGATGGCTGGGTCAATAAGGGCAGATTTTATTAGCTCGGTACGGTCGCCCTGCATGGAAAAATCGGAGATCTCCAGCTGACTGCCTGCGGGAAGGTCCTTGGCCGGGAGTCCTCTCGCCTCGCGTGGATGGTGCTGGGGTGGCTGAGGTGGGGGATCAAGGAGGCCGGTGGTCATGCTGGTATTTTTTTCTGCATTTAATCCACGGTTTCCAATGAACAAAGCCAGGATTAACAGCTTCTGCCATGGTGAGTCTGCTCGTGTCCCAGCTTTGTATTTGTATCGGGAGGTTTCAGCCAGCAAACACGCTTTTGGGGGGAGATGGGAAAGTCTGTAAAATGACCTTTTTTCTCATCAGAGATTTCTTGAAAAGGGTGTTTCCTTTGCAGCTAGTCAGTTTGGTTTGGCTTTATGTGCAGCAGGGTGAGGGGAGGGTTAGGAGGTGTAATTTGTTTTGTTGTTAAGCTTTTTTTTTTTCCTTTTCTTGAAAAACAGACCAGGTTTTCTTTTACATTTTTTTTTTTTCTTTTTTGCCCTTGAAAAGATCTGTATCTTCTGCCCTGCCGGGAGCGTGCCCCCTTGAGAGGGGCTGGGTTAGGTGCGCTGCGAGCCCTGACGAAGTGAGGCACTCGCGCGGAGGGTGCGGCTGTGCGTGGTAGGAAGGAGAGGGGAAAGGGATGCGACAAAGTACAGGCTGGTTTCAGTCGCAGCGTGTGTGGCTGTTCTTTCAACCCCTCTGCTCCCCGCTTAAGATGCAGTAGGCATAACGGATCTGCAGCCTGTTTAATATTTGGGCTTATTTCTCACAGAGTCAGCCAAGCTGGTGAAAGCGCGGTGGCTGCGCGGCATGCCAGCTCCTCCTAACCTTCGGTTGTTTCCTGCGCCCAAGCCAAAATGCCTTTCCGTGGGCCTGACCCCCGCCTCCTGCCAGGCAGCCCGAGTGGCCGGGGCGGCAGCCGGCATTGGCCGGGAGCACTGGGAGCGCGGCGGTGCCGGTGCCAGCCATGCCGCAGGATGTGGCATTGCCTGCTGACGCTGATTTACTTAAAAGCAGTTTTAAGTGAGAGGAAAGGAGGGCGGGGGGCGGGGGGAGAGGGCTTCAGGGCTGCAAAGGGCGAGCTGCGGGGTGGGGGGGGAAATGCCCCCAGGAGCTGCGCTGGGAGCGATGCCCGAGCCGTGCTGGTGGGCGCTGGGCACAGCAAGGGGGGCTGTGGCTTCCTACTGTGCCCTTATGCTCCAGGTGGGAGAGATCCCCGGGGCAGGGTGAAAGTCCTGCCCCAGCGTACGCAGACCTGCGTTCACGTGAGAAATGTTACTCGGCTGCTTTCTGAAACTTAGTTTCTGGGTTGTTTGGTTTTACGCCTTGATTTGTCGTTTTCTCCGGAAGGATGGCAGGGAGATGTCCCTGTCGGGGAGGAGATGCCATGTAGACCAGGAGGGGCATTCTGTAAATGAACCTCAAGCGTGCCCTTTGCAGGCTGTGGGGCGGTGGTGCGGTCACCTACATATGCAGGACTCCATGGTGGTAAAAACCTCGATTTTGCAGAGATCTTTCTGACGCGGGATGCGATTTTCACAAGTTTAACAATTAGCATGTGCAGGTGTCTGTGCAGGAGGGCCGGTGCTCACGCAGCTCCCCGGGACCAGCAGCAGCAGCAGATGCAGGGACCAGTTGACAGAGTCTGAGCAAAGCACGCGCCGGCGGGGTGCTGGTCAAGGGCGCGCTGCAGGCAGGCAGGAGGGGAGATGGCTTCGGAGTCACGCTTCAGAG
This sequence comes from Balaeniceps rex, assembly GCA_013401315.1. Taxonomy (NCBI): domain Eukaryota; kingdom Metazoa; phylum Chordata; class Aves; order Pelecaniformes; family Balaenicipitidae; genus Balaeniceps; species Balaeniceps rex. The sequence continues at coordinate 22,874 of VYZW01042002.1, forward strand.
TCTGCAATGGGGGATTGGTGAGGCGGAAAAAGGAGGCAGATTATTGCACAGAGCTGGAGGAATACTTGATTCTGGCTTATTTTTGTATTGCAGCCTTTAAAAAGGGAAGAAAAGAGCCCTAAAGCAACCCTTTGTGCCTCTGCTGTGGAATTAGTGCCCATTTCTTCCTGCGAGGATGCATTTCTGTATTGGGGCTGTGGCAGTGCCTGGCCATCGGCTCGGGCAGCCACCAGACTGGGTGTGACAGCTCTGGCTCTGGGCTTGTTGTCCCCAAGGGCTCGCAGAAATCCCACTGAAGGCCACAGAGGCCTTTGCACTCCTCAGCTGGAACTGGAGCGGTTTATAATTCTGTACAACATGGAAAAAGCTCCAGAAAGCCCATGAGGGAATGCCGCTCCGTGGAGTTCCTCTGGTAAAGCACACTGCTGTTTCTTCTAAATAAGTGCATAAAAGTAGGGGGAAATTCCCTCATGTATTAAGCAAGTAATTCTTCAGTGCTGGGATTTAAAAGTAGAAGGAGCTGAGGATAGTGCCTAAGCAGGAGAGAAACTGCAGCAGGTTGCATTGACTGGAGATGCAAGTGTGCATCAGCTGCAGATGCTGCGCTGGTGAGTTGAGAGAGCTCTGCAAAGGCGAGAGCTGGTGCTGATTCTGGCTTTTTAGCAAAACTGTTGTCGTTCTCCTTTGCCTTGACCTTCCTTGGCCTTCAGTGATGGCTTGTGCTGGGTCTGCCACTGCACGTGGCAATAGCAGCAGCAGGACGCAGCTCTCTGGACCTCAACATCAGAGCGTGCTGGAGGTGGGAGCAGGCTGTGGGTGCATCGTTCTGTTGGTGCTGGGTCCAATGCTCTTCCAAGCAGTGGAAAAATGGACTCTTGTTGTTGTCAATCTAAAGAAATGCACGATGCGTTCCCTCCTCGTTGGGGAGCCGTGGTCTCTGCCAGTACCTGCAGTGCCCGAAGGATGCTGTGCCCTGTTGCTACCAAAGCGGTTGGGTGGGGAGCTCCAGCACCGCTGGCTGCCCTCGGAGGGACGGCGTCCATTAGTCCAAACAAATTGCGTGTGAGACCCATGGGATGATCAACAGGAAAACAACAGTGCAATTTTAGGAAGGGCGGGATACGGGATGGTCAAGATGGATTAATTTTCTTCAGCATCTGAGTAGCTGTTTTCATCTTGCTTCTCTTCTGGGTTTCCAACAGCAGAAATGAGAGCACCCAGCCATCACAGCCACTTCAACGGAAGAAACGCATCTATGTATGACAACATATATTCAATAACTTAATGGCTGGATCATTAGGAACCTTAAATAGGAGGCACAACTCTGCTCTCTTCCTGGCGTAGCACACAGGCTGCTGCGGAAAATGGTTACGTGCTTAGGTACCTTTTGAGAAGAAACCATGATATCTGATACAACCTTCAGCCTTTGGGGAGGCTGTGCAAGCAGCGCCAGGCTCCTTGTGAGCGCAGTAATTGCATTTGGACGGGGCAGGCTGCCCTTGTCCCTGCGAGCGGTTGCTCACTGGCTGCAGGCGCAGGGCTGCTGGAGCACGAGCGTGTGGACGGGGGAACACAGGCAGACCTGCGAGCTCTACCTTTTCATTCCAGCCAGTTGGATGCAATCTTCTTCTTTCAGCTGTTGGGGGTTGTACCGGGGTGTCTCGGTGTTCTTCGCTCGGTAGAGGGTAGTGACCTGCAGACAGATCCTGCAGCTGCAGTGCGGTCGCTCTTACAGCATCACTTGTTCCTGCTGGCTGCTTCAGCCACTCAAGCACCTTCTCGCTAACTCTTGTTTTCACTGGAAAGCTTCTCCCTGTCCCATGCACGCAGATGTGCGTTTGTAGAGATACAGGCAGCTCAGCAGAGTGAATACCAGCCTGAAACCTGGAGGGGAATACCGAAACTGGTGCCAAAGAGAAGACAGTAACCTTTCTCCCCAAGTCTAGAGCTGGGCAGAGGCAAGCTGTCGGCTGTGCTGGTGCTGACGGACCTTCTCAGGGTGGTGCTCGGGGTGGGCTGGAGCCGGAGGCCCTCTCTCCCCTGAGCTTGCTTTGCCTTCTTCAGGCATGGAAACCGAGGTTCCTGCTGGGCTCCCTCCTCCTGCGCGAGGGAGGCTTGCTGCTGCGCTCCCCGGGGCGCAGGAGGGGACGGGTTCCTGCCCTGTCTGTTGTTCCTCTGGGGTCAGAGCAGCTGCAAAAATGCAGGTGGGGGAGGCAAGGAGGACGGATCAGGGTCTTCACCTTCCTGGCCCTTTGTTTCTGTTCCGATCGGTGCCCTTTCCATCCCCTTGTTCCCACCAGGCATCTGCTCTGCAGCTGCAGCACTCAAATGCAGGACGTTTAACCCCTGAGCTACCGTAGCACTCGTGCTCCCAGGGGCAGTCTGAAGCCAAGGGCTAGGAGGAGGTGTCCTGAGGTGGCCAAAGGGGCTACAAGACTCTGAGGAACAGAGATGCCTGTGGGGAGCAGGCATCTATAATGTCCTGTGGGACACCCCTGTAGGGAATGCCTCACCTGGCTTACACACAGGTCTGCCTTTGTCCAGTCTGCCATGCTGCGTGTGACCTAAAACCGCAGAGAGGAGCAGCCACAGGCTCCAGGGGACCGGCCGCATCCTCTGGCTTGCTTAGCGAGGGGCAGGGAGCAGTGCTGCCTTGCAAAGCAAAGCCGTCACGGCAGTGCTCGGTCTGTCCTGCCACCCCACCACGTCCTGCAGCCACGTCCAGCGGACGGCGTGTCCAGCAGCCCAGCTGGTTTCTTCCCTCCAGCAGCTGGTGCACCTCGTGCCTCTTGAGCATGGATGTCAACCGTTGCATCTAAAATAACACCCCAAGAGAGGAAGAGGCGCTTTGCTGCTGCAGAGATGAACATCAGCTTCTCTGGAGGTGAACGTTAGGCTTTGTTGTCCCAGAAGAGTGAATATTGAAAGGAGAGAAGAAGTTTTCTCCCCTTCTTAAAGTAAAGAAGGTCACAAACGTGTTTTCATTTTGCAAAGGTGTGATGGAGCCTCGTTCGTTTGGGCCTGACGTGGCTACTTCAGTGTTATCGTGCAATCTTTATTGCAGACAGCAAAGGCTGCAAACGTGAATTTAAATTGCTCAAAGTGATGTTTGTGGAAGTGGTGGTGTTCCCCGTGCGGATCGGATGCAGCTCCCGTCTCAGGTGCCAGCCTGCAAGGGGAGAAGCTGCTTTTTGGCTGGGCGCGGTGCAGAGCCGAGCTCTGGCATTGCCCTGGACTTCCTCACGGCCCTGATCTTACCGTCGCCTTTCTGCAGTGCGAAGCACAGGTTCTAGTCGCTCTGGGTGCAAAGGGCCACATTTTGACTTCCTTTAGAACAGAAGAAAACAGACTAGAGGCTACTGTTAGGCTCGTTAGCAGGAGAGGAAACCAAAGCTGTCGCATCCAGTTGATAACCGTGGTTACATGCAGCCCTCGGGCTGAGCCGAGATGCGAGCAGGGCAGAGATAAGGCGGGGGGGGGGGAGCGCTCCCCGGGGTGCCTGCTGCAGTGCTGCCTGCAGCAGCTCCGTGCACACCCTGCATGGAGCCGCCTCTGCCTGGGGCTGGGGGGCACCCGCGGAGCAGAGCCTCTTGTGTTACTTGGAAACTTTGCTTTGACAATAGAGCAGCAATTTGTCCAACGTCCCAGGGCCCTTCCTTCCTCTCCGCTGTCCTGACTGAGGAGTTGCTGCCCAGCGGGGGTTTCCAGCCTTGCTGCGGTCTGGGGCACAGGGTGCTGGGCAGGACGGCCACGAGCATTTGCCCAAGCCGGGTACTGCCCAGGGGCGATGGGGAAGGAAGGGAGGGCACCGAGCTGGCGGATGGAGGGCAGCTGGGAGCAGAGGAGCTTGGGGTGACATTTGAGGGTGGTGCACGAGGTGATCCAGAAACCCAACGGCTTCGGTTTCCCTGCCCCATGGGTGCCAGAGGGCTTCTTGCCCAGGTTGTACCGGCCGCTGCTCAGGTACCGACGCCCCCGCAGACACTGGCCAGCAGTTTCTGAGCTACCTCTAGGGTCGTTTTTACCCCAGATTTTCCTCGTGTTCATCCGCACCGTGCAGCACCTGTCTGGAACATGAACACGGTGGCGGCAGGCTCTGGTACCAGCCGGGGCTGGTGGTGCCACTGCAGTGCCATCACCCCCCTGCGTGGTGCTGTCCCCAGGGGAGCGGTGCCCTTGGGAGCAGACAGGGCATTTCGGGGCTGGAGGCGGTGGAGGCATTTGAACAATTCCTTGTTGGTGACATAGCAAGGAGCAGTTCCCAAAACTTGTGAGACCTATTTACTGCCTGAAGGTTAATTATGGAAACCCGCTGCATCTGGGAGAGCGTCCAACTGCGTTTCTCATTCCTAGCCCTATCTGCGTGCCCTGTCCGTGCTGGTGGCTTTGAAATCTCTGCGGTTTGCTGGATGGTGCTGGGAGCTGGCTGGGCTGGAAACAGATAACTGGTATTTATCGGTGCTGAGTGCCAAACTGCACGTGGACGGGGGATGCCTGTGGCTGCGTAAAACTCGGAGTGCCTCTCCTGCTCCGAAAGCCCAGGTTGGCGTGGGCAGCGAGCCCTGGCTGCGCCTCCAGCGCCGGAGCACAGCCCCGGCGGAGCGTGGGAGGTGGTGCGGGGGCTTCCTCCGGGCGCCTGCTCTAAGCGCGCTGGGAGGGGAGCGGTGCCTTCGGTCAGCACGGAGGTGTCTGGAATTGGCCCTCGGATGTGTCTGAGTGGTGCTCGGTTCCAAGAGGTGACGCTGATTGCTGTGAGCACAGTGCTGGGCGTCGCAGCCAGAGTTAATCCCTCTCTAACTTCACGTACACTGGCAATGCCCCGGCCCCACACCTTCAGCAGCAGTAGGACACGCGTTTCTGATGGGAAACTGTTGTTTCAGCTCCTCACTTATTCAAGCAGTGAAGGCACATACCCCTGGTTTGGGAGATGTGTCAGGATTTTCTGTCATCTCTGTAAAAAGTAGGCAAATACTTCTGTTTGCAGACTGGGAAGGGAAGCTGAGCTCCACTTCTGCATAGTCACTGTTGTAGGCGACAGTTTATTTTAAGGCGGGATGGAAAGAAAACACACCAAAAAGAAAAGAAAAAAGAGCGAAAAAAGAGCGTTCCCCCTGCTAGTGCTGGAGTGTGACAGCCGGAGGCTCAGAGCTCCCGCCCGCATCTGCCGGGCAGCTGGTTCCACGGCTTTCCATGAGGTAACGTACGGGCAATTTTATGATGTGGTTTTCTTTTCACACACTAATTGGCTGTGTGGGACTTTTTATGGGGAATTTGGAAACTTGCTGTGAGAAGCTGGGATCCTGAGATGTGACTTCTCATTTCTTATTTTTCATTTTTAAAGCGAAAGTGCAGAGCCAGGGTTCTGGGACGTGGCTTTCCTGCCTGTAAGTGCATTGGCCTCCAGCGTTCCAGCTCGCCCGTGTTAGAGCTGTTATTGCATCTCCTGGGCTTTTCCCCGTCCACGCTTGTGCCAGGTCAGGGGTGGGGTAGCTGTAGCCCCAAAAGCACTCAAGGGAGAGATGTCAGGCTCCAAACATCCCACGGCCAGGAGCCGTTCCCATCGGAGCCACCACAGACCCGGTGTGGGTCTTGGTGCTCCCCTGCCAGCGGATTACATCCAGGGAAATGCCACGCTGCAGTCACTGTGCAGGAGGATGATTAGGGGAATTTTGTCCTTTTTTCCACTTCCATGTTGCTTTTCACCCTTTCCTTCTGCTTTCAGTAGCAAAATGAGAGACTCTTCTCTTGCTCTGTTTTTGCTTTCTGCCCCTTGCCCCGGCGTGCTGGGAGGCGCCGGGGGGTCCTGGTTCCCGGTCTGTCTGGCAGACGCCCGCCAGCAGTGCCCGCCGTCCCCAGGTCGCTTTGCAGCAGCCAAGCTGGTGGAGCTGCCCCCGCCAGACCCGCTCGGGGCATTTCTGGTGGACCCCGGTGGCACTTGGGCCGCAGTGTGTGCCCCTCGTTGGGTACAAGAGATGGGGAGAGTGGCTGTGGGTGCCTTTTCCTTGGGAAATGCCATCCAGCCTCAGCAGCTGGCAGAGAAGGGCAGAGGCTTTGCCTTGAGAGGATTCTCTGGTGGCTCGTAAAGGGTTGTGCACCATCAGGAGCTTTTCCCAGTGAGTGCGTTGGTGCTGGTTCCCCCCCATGGGGACATCCAGGCGTTTACCGAGGGCTCATCTCACACAGAGAGCTTCCTCTGACACAGGAGCTGTAGCGGGGCCTCTCATCTACCTGTCCGGCTGCTTTCATGAAAGCGGTTAGCAGCTTCGTATGTGTGTGTCTGCACTGCTCTGTCAGATGGGGGTGAAGGTGGCCAGCAGGTTGGTGGCAGTACCGACAGCCGGGGTAATGCAGATACGCGGACAGAGAAGGCTGCTCCTGAAAATACCAGGAACCCATCAGCCCCTCTTCCCTGCCGCAGACCGCTGGGAAAGCCTGGGTGGAAGCGCTGCCATCTTTTTGTGTCCCATCTTCATCTGCTCCTCGTTCCTCGGTTAAGACCCACAAAAGTGGCTGGCACGCGTGACTCGCGCCATTGCAGACCAGCTCTGCGGCAGTGGGTGCCCCGCGCGTGGCGGGGCGGGTTGGGGCTCCTCCAGACTGGGTTCGGTGTGTCGCTGGAAGGCGGCTTCGTGGGATTTATCCTCTTGTTTCTTTGGGAAGCGCAGGCTCTGTGCATGTTTGTGTGCCTGTCTGCCGGTGTTGGCGCGCCCGCTCCTCCTGCAATACAATTCGAATGGGATCATTTCCGTCACATTTAAACTGCAGATCGCAAAGATATTAAGTTACTACAAGCTCGTGAAAATCATTTGACCAGAGGAGGGAACGAGACCCTGTTGCCCGCCCTGCTCAGGGGTGGGTGTAGCGTGTGAAGCTCCCGGGGAGGGCCGAGGACACAGCTTGCAATGGGTGATGCCGTGCACAGCGTCTGGCCGTGGCCCTGGCGCCGCGGCCGCAGCCGTGGCCCCTGTGGGCAGCTCACCGCCTGCCTGCGTGTTGGGCAGCAGTGTTTGCCTGCCCGTCCTTTCCTGCGCTTCCCTGGGAAAGCACGTCTGTGGGAAGGGCGGGCGGGAGGAGGAAGCTGGCCGCCGGCTCCGTCCGGGACAGGGACGCTTGGAAACCTTTTCTGTGCCAGCGCTTCGATGTGGGGAGGGCTCCTGCCTGGGGTGGGCAGAGCCCCCCTGCCCTTGGTGGGCTCGCTCCTGCTGCGCGGGGCTCCAGGGGGGGATGCAGGACTCGCTGCAGCGGGCAAAGCCTGGGACCCGGCTCCCAAACGGGGCGAGGGGAGGTACGCTCCCCCTCGCCCCCCCGCCGGCCGTTGCGAGGGGAGGGGAAGGGGAAGGAAATGTCGTGCCCTGACTCCTCGTTTCCACCGGGGCGATGGGCGGCCGAGCTCAGTCCTGCGCGGACGCATCCTGCTGCAGCCTGCAGCCCTGGCCCCCGGCTGCTCCCCAGCCCCGTGCGGTGGCCGCGGCCACGCTGGGTGTCACACGGCTCCTGCGCGTCCCCTGGCCGCCCGGACGGCTGAGCGGTGCCGAGCAGCACCCCGGCCATGCTCTTCTACCAGTTCAGCCCCTCCGCCATCAGGGGTAAGCTCGGCAGCGGCTCTGCTTCTGCCTGCCCTTCGCTCTGCCGTCCTCTCTGGGGGGGACGCCAGACCCATCGCTCCGTGGGGGCAGCGGGGGGGTCGGGACGTCATGGGGCAGTAGCGCATTGGGAGGTTGGTGTTTCTGCTCTTGGCTGGGGGCACCTGAGCTGCAGCCTCTGGCCGTGACGGCCCCATGGCCAGCGACTCCGTTGTGAGCGAAGGAGGAGCAGAGCAGAGCGGGGGGGGTCTGGCAGGTCTGCTGGCCGGGGGGCTGTGGGAAATGCCCCTCCTTGGACCCTAGCTGCCCTGCGGATGCGGGAGGGATCTGCTCTCCGGAGCTGTCATGGCCAAAGACCATTCACATGGACCACGAGTGTTGGCGCCCTCCTGGCCGGACAGTCGCAGCCACAGGGTGCCTTCCCCTGCGGGGGTGCTGGGGGGTGCTGGGTGCTCCATGGGGACCAGGCTGACCCAGGCGGGCTCCAGGGGTGAGGTCTCCGCTGGGGTTTCTGGGTCTGAGCCCTGTCGAGGGCAGGAGGGGAGAGGTCAGCCACGGATTTTGGCTGGGTTCACAGCACAGCTAAGGACAGCTGCACAGTTTGGACCCAGATGCAGATGCTTATTCCAAACCTTCTTCTCAAAACTTCTGAAGTATTTGGGTCTAGGGTTTTGACTTGGTCCCATCCTTAACTGAACTCCTTGTTTTGGGGTTTGTTTTTTTTTTTTTTCCCCCCTGCTGTAGCTTTGTGATTGTAAATGCAGCCAGAGCTCTCGGCTGGGGCTGTTGGTGGGTGGTGATGAAATTGGGGTGTTTCACTGCAGTCTGCTCTGGGTGGATCCGGCCTCAGTCCAGTCTGTGCTGGGTGGTGCCTCCGAGAGGGATGGGCGAGACCCTGAAACTACTGTTGCATTTTCTACACTTGAGCTCAAATGTTTGTTACAGTCAGAAGTATAAATCTCAGCAGACCGACGGACCGCCGACACCCCGACACCAGGCAGCAGCTTGCTTTGGCTGCGTGAGCTTTGGGCTGTTTTCCCTCATGTTCTGTAAATTTGAGAAATTTCCCAGAAAACAGTGCTGGCAGTTGGATGGGCTCATCCAGGTGATAGCTGACCCACGTGTGAGGGATGGGAACTGGCCAGGTCGGGGGTGTAGAAAACCATCAGGGTTTTGGTGCCTGCCAGGATGAACGTCAGCTTGAAAGAAGAGGTGGGGTGGTCCGGGGTGGTGGGAAAGGGGAGGGAGAAGGAAAGATTCCTTTGGCAGGCTTTTCGGGAGGATGTTTGCAAAAGACCCATGAAGTGACCGGCCCTAAGCTTTGATGAGCTCTGAACTAATTATTAAAAACAAAGATCTTCCTCTCTTGCCTGGCAAAGTATTGTATTTGGTTTGGTGGGTTCGGAAATGAAATGTTTCATCGGGAGGTTAAAATTGTGTCTTGTGGCCCTACCACTCCTGCGTTCCCTCCTCCTCTTTGCCTTGGGCTAGCGGAGAGGCTGAAGCCGAGCAGTTTCTGCTCCCTTGGGCAGAGACCCCGCTCTGTGCCCGGGCATCGCTGCCCACCAGCACGCCCCTGGGCTCCCCGGTTGCCGTTTTTGCAGTCGATCATTTCCTCTGCTTTGTGCACATGAAACACGGGCTCGGGTGCTGCTGAAGCACTCCCGCAGCGGGAGCTGGGGGGGACACACGCTGCCGCTGCGGGGAGCATCGCTGCTGGGTGGGGTGCTCAAGCTGGTTCTTTGCTTTCTTTCAGAAATCGAAGCCAAGAAAGCTTGCGACTGGCTGCGAGCGGCAGGATTCCCTCAGTATGCCCAGCTCTACGAAGGTGAGAGCTGCCTCCTCCTGCTGACCCCTGTCCCTGGCCCGTGCCTGCTCTCATGTCCTGTATCTCAACCAAATACTGAGGCTGGCTGCAGGGAGAGCTCACAAAGCGCTGGGGAGAGGAGAGGACAGAGAAGATTGTTTACTAATTATAGGATCATGTGTTAAAACTTTAAGCCTTTGGACTTGGCCGTGGCCTGGAGGGCCAGCCATGCTGTTAACTTTCCTGCATTCCTGAACTTTTCCCCTTCAGGCAGGGCTGCGAGGAGTTCCCGGGGCGGCCGCTCAGGCCAAGGGCAGGCAGGCTTTGGAGAGCCATCGGCTCTTTGGTAGTTCAGTGAGTGTTTGCAGTGGGTGGGAGCGCAGAGGCGGCCAATGTAGGTAACGGGGAGAGCGAGCGTTTCCTCCCTCCCTCCCTGCTGACGCGTCCTGCGGGCTCTGCCCTGCCCCGATATGCTATTTGGCAGCAAGGTCTGCGCTTTCGGAGTACGCAGCAAGCTGTGCCGGGGGCACACCGGGTCCCTGTGCCGCACAGCTCCCAGGGCGCAGGGGATGGGCAGACCCCCGCGACGGACCCGCTCCCGCCCACGGCCGGTTTGCAGGGTGGCTCTGGTGGTGGGTCTCACCTCCGGCTCAGCTGTGTTGACTTCAAACCCATGGTGGGGCACTGGTCCCTGCCGGTGGGGCTGGTGCCGAGGAGCGGTGGCTGCAGCCGACCCCGGCTGGCCGGGACAATAGCGGGAAGCCTGGTCTCCGGCGGGCTGCAGCGATGGCTATTGTTCAGCCGGGCACTTCCACCGCCCCCCACAACACGTGCGCGGGAGCCACGCTCTTGCCCCCCGGGTGATGGCTTTACAGGCTGCCCTTTTGCCTCTGGTTTCTATTTTAGGGGGCAGGCTCCTAGCACGGCCACGTGCAAGGACTGGCCGGATTCCTGCAGGTGAGACCCAGCCCCAGGTGTCGGCCCCAAATAGTGCTTACAGCCCGGGGCGGCAAGGAGTGGGCGCTGGGTGCTGGAGTCTATGAATAAACTGACCCTTTTTCCAGCCTCTCTGAGCAAAACTTTCCGCATCCTGTGAGTGTTTCATTCTGTTTTTCTCCCCAGCTGGCAGGGCTCAGTGTCCCCTTGGTAATCGCACTCGACAGCTTCATTAACAGCCGGGCTTAGACACTTGTGGTTAATGGTCCAGGCCCTACGGAGCTGGTCCCAGCAGAGCTGTCTCCCAGTGCACAGAGATGAGCAGGGAACTGGATGGAGGCCCTTGGGCACCTCGCCACCCTCACCTCGCCACCCTCACCTAACTTACCTGGAAAGAGCACTGCCCAAAGACCCTGGGCACGTACTGCCTCTGGGTGGTCTTCAGCGACTGCCCTGAGGCCAGCGAGCGTGTCTGCCTGTACCGCCCTTTGAGGCATGGGGGGGATTGAATGAGATGCTGGATCTACTGTACCACCATACTGGTACAGCTTTCCTGCCCCTGGGAGACCTCTTAGCAGCTCCTAGCGCTCCCCAGGGGAGCAGAAAGGCTTCCTTGACCTTGAATCGTGGGAGAAGGGAGTCACTGATGAGCAATCAATGCGTGTGTAATGTACTGCTTTATGGGGCAGCAAGATGTCTCCTGGGCACTGTTAGGGAGGTGACTACTCTCCAAAAACCACCGTGAGGTGCTGAGGGGAGAAGCCGAGGGGGTCCTCAGCCCCGCTGCAGTGCGTGCACCCCCCCTCCCCAAGGAGGGGCAGCCCGGGCTCCAGATGTGCTCAGCTGGCAGCAGAGCTGCGCAGGGTACCTGCGTGGGTGTGTGAAAGCGCTGCGAAGGGCTGGTGTTTATTTCTGAATCAGCTCATCTCGCCGAGTGCTAAAGCCAGGCTAGCACCTCAGCCCAGCGAGAGCCTTTCCCGGGGCTTTAACTGTCCCGGGCGTGCCGAGGTCCCCGGCGCAGTGACCGGGTTTGTCCTGCGAGGGGGAAGTGGTCTGAGGAGGCGGCGATGTGAGGGGCATCTGCTGCGTGACACTGATGCTCTCCCAGCATCTGGGCTGCTGCAAGCCCTCCCGCTCCCAGCCCCGTGGGGCTTACTTGCACCCCTCTTCTCTGCCTGGCTCATCCCTCCCACCTCTGCGCTTGGCTCGTGCTCACAGCCACGGCACCAGGGCATCCCCAACCCCTCCACGCCAGCCCCTGTCTGTGCCTTGCTCTTGCTCTTGCTCTTTGCTGGCTGCCTCCTGGAGCTGCGGGTGAAAAGTGGTCCCTTGGGAGGAGCCGCTGCCGGGAGCCTGGCTCGAGTCCTGGCTGCAGAGAGCTGCCTCCCGGCCGGCTCGGTGGGACCACCCCCCTCTGCAGGTTCCCCTCCCGCAGCCACGGCTGTCACGGGTGGCAGCTCCCGGTGGCGATGCGATGCCCCAGCCCTCCCGGCTTCTTCCGACTCGTACTCATGGCCCAGAAGCCTCCCACGCCTTTCCCCTCCGCTGCTCTCCCGCTTCCCCAGCTCCTCATCCTTGGCGTCTCTCCTCCTCTAGCTCCTTGCAGCATCTCCCTCCTCCCACGCTCACCGCTGGCCCTTGTGCCTGTTGGAGCGTCTGGCTCGGAAACAGCCACTGATTTTCCTCTCACTTTTCTCCCCAGACTCGTTGTTCCCTCTCGACATCGGCGCTGTGAAGAAGGACCACAGCTTCCTGGACCAGGACTCCCTCAAATCCCTGTGCAGGTAACGCTCCCTCGCACCCCTTCGCCGCTGCAGGCAGCGGAGCCTGCAGAAGGACTCGCCCCAGGCGAGGGCTCAGGGCAGCTGCCCGGGGACCCCCGGGGCCGATGGGGCGGTGGGTGCTGTGGGGGGCCTGCCTTGCACCCTGACTGCGGCTCAGAGCCCGCTCGGGCACTGTCGCTCCCTCTGCAATGAGGAGTTTGGATGCGTTTCGAGTCAGAAAGCGTTGCTGGCTGTTGGCTGGTGCCAGGGAAACGACAGCGGTTTTGGTTTGAACAGGCAGAGCTCCTGGAGCACGGAAACATTCCCCAGGAATTATTCTCCTCTTCGTCTGACTTTCAGGCTGTGTTTTAATTTCAAGCTTGGGTAATTCTGGCCTGTAGAGCTTGATTAGAAATGGATTGGTCAGAGCTGAATTGTAAAACAGCAGAGGTGCAAAGCGAGACCCAGTTTTGCTGTCCCTGCTGCCCACACTCTCCCCTTCCACCGCCGGCTGCCCTGGTGGCACCTCGCGGGCTGTGGTCCCCAGGGGAGGGAGCCGCGTCTCCCCGGGTGCGTTTTATGTTGCTTTATTTTGCAAGGATGCTTCATAACGTCTCTGGGAACGAAATGAAGTTTGGAAACCATGTCTCTGCGTCAGAGTGAAGGGGTCTTGCTCAGCTGTTGATATAAAGAGGATTCAGGTCAAAGTGCCTGTGGATGAAATTGTGTCCGTGGACAGAGTTTCACTCGGCCGTCAGGCGCGTGCTGCTTGCGAAAGAGAGAAAACACGCAGTGAGGGGTTCACGAGCGTTGGTGCAGTGCGAGGTGCTCCATGGAAGTTGCACGCTGCTGATTAGAACACCCGCTCTGTTGGCTGCCCTGCCCAAGGAGCTCTGCCTTCACGAGTGCTGCTGGCTTCGTGTGACGTTAGTCATCCCAGCGCCTGGCAACGCAGCCCTGCCGCGCGCTTTCCACCAGGACACGCTACTCCGTGCAGCAGCAGGGCTGGGAATAGCGCCGGGAGATGCCGCCGGGTGCGTTGCTGCAGGGAGGCAGCGTGTGTTCGGGGGGGGACCTCTCCTCTGCCAGCATGAGCAGGAGCTAACACCCAAAAGGAGGGACCCCCCTGCCCCCATCCCAGCCTCTGTCTGTCCGGATGGTCTGTCTGTCCGCATGGGCTGTGTGACTGGCGCTGTGGGTGACTCAGCCCTGCTTTTGCTTTCGGGCCACATCATCGTGCCCCCGCGCTGACTCCACGCCGAGAAATGAGCGCTGCGTCTCGCTGTCCCTCCCACACACGCTGCTGCCAAACAGAATGGGGAAGGGATGGGGAAGTGCTCTGTTACTGATTTGTTTTCCCAACAGAGAGGCTGCTGTGCCGGGCAGGAGGGGATCCCCTGGGCCGCTTCCCGGGTGCCTGGCGAGCTCGTGGTTTTCCCTCCCGGTGGTGGCAGCCAGGCGGGAGGTGACGAGAAGTCTCTGACCGTCCCGCCCTGTCTGAGCTGTCGGGTCCTTTTGCGGTTGCCCGGCCAGCCACAGGAACTTCTGAGGTTGTTTTGCTCTAATAACCTGGGGCAGGTCATCCCTGCCCACTCGCGGGACCGGTGCGGCTGGGTGGGCCACGCGGGGCACAAGCTGTCTCTGGGATCCCTGAGGTGGTCCCTTGCAGTATTTGGCTAACAAAAAGGTCTAGAAGGATGCTGGAAAATGCAGCTCTTAAAAGAAAATGAATACCCTGGATGTGTTCTCTTCTCCGTAGCCCACGCGTGCTCCCACCTCGCTCCCTCTGCCAGACTTCACGTATTTAATCCTGCCGCAGGATGCACTGCAGGACCGTGCTCTCGGTCGAGGGGCTTCAGTGGGATTGCAAGAGGGGCATTACTGAAATTTTTGGTAAAATGTCGCTGAGGTTTGGTTTTGGCTGTGCAGACTGGTATTTGCACGCTGGAACAAAAGTGCTTGTAGTAGCGTTCGTGAAGGTGCTAATTAAAGTGAATTAACTGGAGATTCATTCACTTGTGTAAAGAAGAAAAAAAAAACAGGACCTGAAGCTGTAGGCTAGAGAAAGGTGGGGGCCAGCCCTGCCCCGGTGGTGCCTGGCAGCCTTGCTCGAGGGAACGGGTCTCCCCAAGCCCACTGGGGATTTGCCCTCGGAATTACTAGAAATGCCGCCAGCAGCCCTCGGAGCCGGGCTGCTCCTCCATGGGCAGCAGGGTGGGGGTCATGGCTGCTCCCCGCAGCCATCGGTGGGGCCAGCTCGTGGCCAAGGCATGTGGAGGGAGCCGGGACGTCCAGCAAATGCCACCTGAGAGGTGGCCAGCACCCATGTGGCCACGTGAGCGGTGGGAGATGGGCGTCCTTTGATGCTGCGGCTGCAGTTGTGGGAGAGCAAACGCTGGGCGCTGGGGTGGCTGCAGGCATTTAGGCACGGCCAGGGCGTCCCGGTGCCTGCATGGAGGGAGCGGAGCGCCGCTCCAATGGCTATGCTTCCAAACTCCCCGCTGGTGCACAACCAAGGGCTTGTGCCGCTCGTGCGCTCGAGCGGTTTCAGCCCTTGGCTGCGATGCCCGAGGCGCATGTGACTGGGTGCCGGGGCGAGAGGCGGAGGCGCGGGTGCTGGCAGAGCTCTGCGGGCAGGGCTGCAGCTCGGGGCGCCGCGCTCCCCTGGGAGCAGGCTTGGAGCTGTGCCGGGCTCCGCGTGTCCCTCTGATCCCTGGAGCCGCAGCTGCTGGGTGACAGGTGACAGCGAACAGCAAGGGCTCTAAGGCAGAAACGGGGGGGAAAAAAAAAAAAGAAAAAGCAAGCACTGCGGCCCCAGCAGGGGCCGGGGCCGGGGCCGGGGTAAAGCCTCTCTTGGTTTCTTGCAGGAGGCTGATGACCCTGAACACATGTGCCTCCATGAAGCTGGAAGTCCACTTTCAGCGTAAACAGGTAAGTCCTCGGCGTCCAAGGGCAGGTGAGGGGCTGAGGGGGCACTGCTGGGGTGGCAATCCTGCACTGGGTAATGAGAGTGGTGCGCTCCAGGAGTGCCCCTGGGCGCAGAGCAGCACCCGGCGCTGCTGGCCTTTTGTTTCACTGTCTCCCAGGACAGACACGGCCCCGGAGGTGCCTGGCTGAATTAGCGGGCACCTGTGTTTCCCCTGTGCCCCTGCACCTCTCCGAGGCTCTGGCAGCGGCAGTCAAACCGCAGGAGTTGTTACACCCACACTGGGACAGCCGTGCCTGTCCGCGCAGGGCTGTGTGCCTGCAGCATCACCCTCGGGGTCTCTGCTGAGCCGGGCTCTGAGACCCCCCGGCACCACATCTCCAGGAGGAAGCCTGACCCCGGAGGGACGGGTGGAACCAGCCTGTGTGTCACAAACAACGATTAATATTGGCATATTAATAACAAAATCTTTTCTATTTCCCTTAATGAATAGTACATGTAAAATGCACGCCAGCTTGGTGTTTAGCATATGGAAATTATTACCTGGGTGTATCCCTGCTTCTTCCGACTGCTTTTATTCTGGCTTGGGAAGGGATGCTGCCCTGCACCCCTCGCTGTGCTGCGCTGCCCTGTGTGGCCGGGGGTTTGCAGGGAGGCTCCGCAGGGATGTCCCGACTGCCTGTGAGCTATCTGGAGGTGGCCTGGAAGCAGCACCTTCCCTTCCCCACTGCAGTATGGCCCTCGGGCACAGCAAAATGCTGCCTGGTGGCTCCTGGAGCCCTCTGTTGCCAAAGGGGACCAGAGTGGTTTTAAGGGGCCGTGCTGTGGACCGTGCCCTCCGCTGGGGTGCTTGTCCCAGGAGACCGGGGCAGGGGGACGCGCCAACCCTCTGTGACTCTGACTGATTGTCCCCTGTTGTCGACCACCTGCAGAATGAAGAATCCGAGGAAGAAGACCTGTGCGCCATCAGCGACCGGTGGGCTTTTCAGAGGGACAGCAAGAGGTGGTCGCGGGTGGGGTCCGTCGATGTCCTCTCCCAGGGCTCCGAGGTCCTGAGCTCCACCATGCAGCCGGCTTCCAGCCGTGAGAGCGTCCTCACGGACCTCAGCACCAACCCGGAGGCGGTGTCCCTGCACAGCAGCGGCAGCGTGGGCAGCACGGGTGGAACCCTGCGTGTGGGGGCCGCGCCGCCTGACCCCCCGTCCCCCATCCACGCCACCGCTGCCATCGCCGCCTCCAGCCGCAGCTTGAGTGAGCGCTCCTTGGCAGAGCAGCCCTCGAGCCGCAGCGAGGGCTCCAAGGAGAAGCCAAAGAAGCGACGGTCTCGCAGCTTCCTGAAGAGGATCGAGTCCCTCCGAAGGAAGGACAAAGAGAAAGCTGGCCCAGATGAGAAGGTGGCCCCACACGGCAGCGTCACGGCCACACCAGGATGGGGCTCCCTGAAGACTGACAGGGACCTTGCAGCCACCAAGGACAACTCCCCTAAAAGAGGGCTATCTGCCTCTTTCCGTGGCAAAAAACACTTCTTCTCGGTATCGTACAGGACTAACCGCTTGCTAGGCTCAGGCGGGAGCAAGGTGAGCTCCGACCCAAAACACAGCGGAGTCTACCTGGAGGACTACGAAACAGCCGTGACAGCCAGCGGCAACTGGGCTGCTGGAGACTGCCAGCACCGGCAGGCATGCCGGGGGGATTGCTTGGTCTACATCCCCCAGGACCACAAGCCGGGCACCTTCCCCAAATCCCTCTCCATCGAGAGCTTGTGTCCCTTGAGCAGCAGCTCCCTCACCCACTGGAAATCGGGGAACGCGCCCGTTGGGCTGGTGGGAGGCGGCAGGGGCGGCAGCAGCAGCAGCGTGGAGGGCTCATCCTCCCCGCGGGGATTCTCCTGCCGCCGCCGGCGGGGCTCCTGCAGCTCCCTGGGCAGCCGGGTCAGCGTGTACGACAACGTGCCGGAGTTCGGCAGCGGCGAGGATTTCTGCAAGGAGGACGGGGAGGTGACCTACGAGAACCTCGACGACATACTGCAGCACATGTGGGGGCTGCAGCAGAAAGTGGAGCTCTGGTATAAAGCCATCTCCCCTGACCTGGCTGGGGAGGAGGGGGGCGAGGAGGAGGAAGAGGAGGAGGAGGAGGAGTCAGACTCGGGAGGGGAACCCTCCAACCTGCACTTTGAAGAGAGGTCCATGTCTGATGTCGGCACCTCTGCCAGCGACTTCGACAGCACGGGCAACTCCCTCAACGAGGCCGAAGAGATCGAGATGCGGGAGCGCCGGGACTCGGGGGTGGGAGCATCGCTCACCAGGCCCTGCAGGTAAGCGTGGGCTGGGGCTGGGGATGCGTCCTCCTCCTCTGGTCGTGCCTGAGCTGCTGCTGGTGTGCGGGGAGGGCTCGGTCCTGGCGTGCTGCTGGCCAGTGGACCACCACAAGCCTGTTCCCCGTTCCATGGGTGCTTCAGCAGCGGGGGTGCACAGCCCGTGGCTCGGGGAGCAGCACCGGAGCTGTTGCTGGAGGGGTGCTGGCCGGTGCCCTGCGAGCCCTGGCTTGACGATCACCCTTTCCCTCGTGGCAGAAGTGAGGCGGAGGGAGGGAGACGGTGCTGGGCCAGCACCGTGGTGCGGGGAGATGCTGCCGGGCCAGCACCGTGGTGCGGGGAGATGCTGCCGGGCCAGCACCGTGGTGCGGGGAGATGCTGCTGGGCCAGCACCGTGTGCGGGGAGATGCTGCCGGGCCAGCACCGTGGTGCGGTGCGGGCAGGGGAGCGCAGCGCGGGCCGCTGGTGCGCTCTGGCGGCTGCAAGCCACCACTGCCAGCCCTGCTACCTGCTGCTGCTGCCTGCTGTGTGCAGGCTGCGACCTCTCTGCCTGCACAGACCCATCATTAAATGGTTTTTCATGTACTAATAACAGGTCTAAATGAAGGCGGCACTTGCTTCCAGTGTGCTAGCGCTCCCTTGGGCTTTCCCTAAGAAAACTCCAGCCGCTGCTGAATTCTGTGAATTTTCTCGCCCCTGCTAGGCTGATGCGGGAGGGTGATGTGCCTCCAGGCAGGCACGGCGGGATATAGAGGGGTGTCTTTTTTCCATTAGCTGGGAATGTCCCTCGTGCCCGTCTGGGCTTGGGGATGCACCGGAGCAGCTGGGCAGGAGCCTTGCCGGAGCAGCACAGACTTGGGAAGGGTTTTAGCAGGCTCCCAAGAGAGCACTGCCTTGTTGGGGTGTCTTTTCTTCTTGAGAAGGCGGGTGTTGGAGATGTCCCCTTTGCCGCGGCATTGCTCTGCGGGGTGGTCCTGCCGGCATGTGTCACCCTGAGCATCTGAGCTCTCCCCAGGTCTCCTGGTGGGGCTGTGGCCCAGCACAGCCCTTGGGTGCTGGGGCAGGCGCAGTGAGCCTGAGGTGCAAGTGGAGAGGATGCTGGTTGTTTTGGGGGGACCTGCGGGAGGGAGCAGTCCTTTGAGGCAAGGGACAGCATCTCTCATGCTCCCTGGCACCCTCTCGCCCTGGGTTTGTGAGCACCCCGGGGGGAAGCAGCACTTGCAGCACTGGGGCTGGCGCTGGGATCCCTGGGCTCAGCCTGGCTGCCGCTTGCCAGCACCTTCCCCAAAGCAGCGGGTGCTGCGGGGAGGGAAAGGCCCTTCCCTGGGGTCTCCAGCTCTGCCACTGCCGGCCTTTCCCTGCAGAAAGCTACGCTGGCACAGTTTCCAGAACTCGCACCGGCCCAGCCTGAACTCTGCCTCCCTGGAGATCAACCGCCAGTCCTCTGCCCAGCTCAACCTGCTCCAGAAGTGCTCCCTGCTCCGTCTCACGGCCATCATGGAGAAGTACTCCGTGCCCCACAAGCAAGCCTGGACATGGTGAGCCGGTGGGGAGGGGGACCGGGACGGTGCTCCCGCGGCGGGTGCGGGCTGCAGCTCTGCGCTGCGCCAGGCGCTGCCTCCCAGCCTGGGGCAGCTTCGGTGTGCGAAGATGGTGGAGAGGGAGGGGAAAAAGCTGAAACAGAAGCTGGCTTTGCTCTGCATGGCTGTGGGCATCCTTGCAGGTGTTAGCTGGGGGCTGATGCTTGGGCTTCTGGCATTGTCTGCATCCAGGAGGGCTGCAGGCATTTGTGGGCCATTAAAAATGCTGCAGCAACGTAAGAGAGCGGGACAGTGATTTCCTATCAAGTATTAAAGCATTTTGGCTTAATAAAAGGTGCTGCAGTTCCTGCCTGAAAGCTGCCTTGCTTATATTCAAAACACGGCAGAACCACGTTTACGTGTGTGTCACCTGGGGTCCTGCTCCCCTCTGCGAGGTCGTGCTGAGGGAGCCGTTCGCTGCACTGACGTCTGTTTGTCCCACCCCGCAGGACTGTACCCAAGTTCATGAAGCGGAGTAAAGTCCCCGACTACAGGGACAAGATGGTTTTCGGGGTGCCGCCCATCATCAACGTGCAGCGGACGGGGCAGCCCCTGCCCCAGAGCATCCAGCAGGCGATGCGCTACATCCGCAGCCAGTGCCTGGACCAGGTGATGCTGCGACCGCCGGCTGTGGCTGCGGGGCGGCTCCGAGCCTGCCGCTGTGCGGCAGTGCTGCGATTTGGGGAAAAAAAGCTGGCTCGCAGGGGTGCTTTTTGTTCACCTCTTGTGGCGCTTGGCTGTGGTGAAGCGGGAGGGCGAGATGGTCTGTGGGAACCCCACACCCACTGGTGTCTCCTTGGCCATCCCTCGCTCAGGCTTCTCCTCTGGGTTACGGGGGAGTGAGGCCTTTGGGGAAGGGGTTTCCTCGCCTGTCCCACGGGAGTCTGCCTGGGCGCCTGCCGGGTCAGTGCCCGCTCTGCGCTCAAGCACCAACCCGCTCTTCCCCGGCAGGTTGGCATTTTCCGAAAGTCAGGGGTGAAGTCCCGGATTCAGGCGCTCCGGCACATGAACGAAACCAGCCCTGACAACGTCAACTACGAGGGGCAGTCGGCATATGACGTGGCTGACCTGCTGAAGCAGTATTTCCGCGACCTGCCGGAGCCCATCTTCACCAGCAAGCTGACGGACACCTTCCTGCAGATCTACCAGTGTAAGTGCTGGGCTGGGGATGAAAGTCGGGGTCTCCCAGGGAGGAGGCATCTCTCCGTTCGTTTGGACAGAGGTGATGGAGATGGGTGGTGGCCCGTGGGACGGACCTGCTGACCATCAGCTTCGCCCCGTGCCCCCAGTCGTGTCGAAGGAGCAGCGGCTGCAGGCCGTGCAGGCGGCCATTATCCTCATGCCGGATGAGAACCGGGAGGTGCTGCAGACCCTGCTCTACTTCCTGAGCGACATCGCCTCCGCAGAGGAGAACCAGATGACCGCTGGGAACCTGGCCGTGTGCCTGGCCCCCTCCATCTTCCACCTCAACGTGTCCAAGAAGGAAAGCACCTCGCCAAGGTAAGGGTTGGACTAGCTCTGGCCTCGCAGCCTTCCTGCAGCCCCTCTGTCCCCGTCGTCCCTTCCCCGTCCATCCTGGGAGGAGGCCGCTGAACCGGGGCAGGGCATGGTGGGAACGCGCGTGCTCTCACACAGCCCCTCGCTGCTCTGCTTTGCAATGTGGGGGTCCCCTGCTCTGCAACGCAAAGCAGAACAATGCAGGGGCTAGAGGTGGGCGGGATGCCCACCCGGTCCCAGCGATACCTGCTCCCCCGCAGGGTGATACATAAGAGAGGCACCATGGGGAAGCCTGACCAGAAGGACCTCAACGAGAACATGGCTGCGACGCAGGGGCTCTCCCACATGATCACCGACTGCAAGAAGCTCTTCCAGGTGGGTGGCTGTGGTGTGTCCAGCCCAGCGTCGCCCTCCCCGGGTGCTGCCAGACCTCGCCGGTGGGGTGCCGGTCCTGCGGAGTCAGTGCGAGGCGAGATAAGGGCACCCATCCTCCGGTGGGGCAGCTGCCGCCAGTTGGTCAGCACCGGCAGCGAAGCCCAGCTGCGTCTCGTGGTGGTGCAGGTCACAAGCTGCAGGATGTTTGTCCGGGGAGGCTGTGTCCATCCTACCCCCTCCGTGGCGGGATGAGGAGTTATGGTTTTCTGGCTGCCCAGGACTGGTCACAAAGTCAACATAGGATCCCTCTGGCTTTCTGAAGATCTGTGTGCTCTTGGCTTGTAGGTCTCCCATGACATCTTGCTGCAGCTGAGCAGCTCGTACATGGCAGCAGATGCTTACCCCCATCCCCTGGCTGACTTGGTGTGTCAGGGGGAAAGCAAGGATTTACACTCCTACTTCGAGCAGAGTGTCCAGAACCTGCTGAAAGAGTCGTCGGAGAAATTCAAGGGGTGGCTGAGCACCCCGGGGCCCCTGAACACGGAGCTCTCCTGCAAAAAGGTAAATGCCACTGTGCGGAGGGGGGCTTGGGGTCCCACAGGGACATGTGTGTGGGGTGACCACTGGGAGCCACGGGTCCTCCGGGCTTGTTCGCCTCGGTGAGGAGGGGTCAGCAACCCCTTCCCTGGCCAGAGGAGGGGCCATCCCATCCCATCCCATCCCATCCCATCCCATCCCATCCCATCCCATCCCATCCCTTCACTGGCCAGCAGATACCAGGTGCTGCTCCATGGTGGTGGCAGCCATCAGTAAAGCCACTCGGGGGTTAGCGCTTTGGGGGTTCCATGGTACAGGTACCTGCCTGACCCTTTTCTTGGCCTGTCAGGTTGGGGACGGGCACCCTCTGCGCTTGTGGAAGGTCTCCACGGAGGTTGAGGCCCCTCCCGCCACGGTGCTGCACCGGGTGCTTCGGGAGCGTCACCTCTGGGACGAGGACCTGCTGCAGAGCAAAGTGGTGGAGGCCCTGGACAAGAACATGGAGGTCTACCACTACATCACGGACAGCATGGCACCCCATCCGCGCAGGGACTGCGTGGTGCTCCGGTGAGGGCAGGGAAAGACCCGAGTGGGAGGGTTTGGTCTTGGCTTGGCGGATCCCATCTGGCCCCAGCCCTGGCTGCTCCTCCCTGGGCTGTACAGGGTCCCCCACCTCCCCGCTCCCACTGCAGACCCTGGGGTCTGGGCAGGGGCTGCCCACGGGTGGGCACGCAGGGACGGGAGCTGAGCGGGGCCGCTCTGTCCCGCAGGCACTGGCGCACGGACCTGCCGCGGGGAGCCTGCCTGCTCATCTCCATCTCGGTGGAGCACGACAAGCTGCCGGTGGAGGGAGGCGTCAAAGCCGTCGTGCTGACGTCCCAGTACCTCATCGAGCCCAGCGCCATGGGACGCTCCAAAGCGACCCACATCTGCAGAGCTGACCTCAGGTGAGGGGAGCCCTCGGTGCCGCTGCATCAGTGGCTGCGACAGCCACGGGGGAGGTTGGTGGAGCAGCAGGGAGCAGTGGGGTGCAGGAGCTGCTCATCCCTCTGCTTGCCTGGCCTGGCAGCACGGGCAGGGCTGCAGCTCAGGCAGCACGGTGCCTGCCTGCCCGGAGGGAAGGGGGTGCTGGTCTGGGGCCAGGTTTTAGCTGCCGGATGGTTACTGGGAAAGGAGCCACCAGCTCGGTCCTGCAGTGCTGGCAGTTCCGCTGGTGGCTCTGAGCGCAGCAGCAAGTCCCTTGAAGTTTCTGCAGAAAACATGGGGTCCCCCTTGGGTCTGAAGCATGGCATTGGCACTCTCTGTGGTGAGCCGTGCTGGGGCGTAGCGGTGTAAGGGCGGGCTGATGCAAGGGGCAGTCTGGTTGTCGTTCTGGGCCGGCGCAAGCCTGGCTGGGTCACAGATATTCCCCCATTTTGCCACATGTCTGCGGTGGGGAGTAGGGGAGGCATGGCCCCTTTTCCGTCAGTCATGTAGTGCTCGTTCAGTGTCACAGTCCATCGCAGCTGGAGCTACGCTGGGCGCCTGTCCTGGAGCAAGAAGTGACTTTCTGCTCCTTGGAGCCTGCCAGGGCCTCTTCTGCCGGCTCACCCTCCTCCTGCCTGTTCCCTTCTCCAGGGGCCGGTCTCCCGAGTGGTACAACAAGGTCTTTGGCCACCTCTGCGCCATGGAGCTGGCAAGGATCCGAGACTCTTTCCCAGTCCTGAGTCCCAACGGCCCTGAGACGAAGATCTGAGGAGCCAGGAAGATGCTCTGTCCTGTCTGTCGTGGACTTGCCGGCGGACCTGGGCTGGGGCTCTTGGAGGGAGCACGGTGCAGGCAGATGGCCACGGAGCGGGAGGCAGAGGCTGGCGCACTCACGGGCACATATTTATAAGCGTCCTTTTACCCTGGGCTGGCCATTCCCCGTCCCACCGTCCCTGCTGCTGCTTCAAGTGCACTGCGCAGCAGGTTGTCTGCAGAGGCGAAGCCGTGCAGCCCGTGGTCTCCGCAGGAGGGGTTGGTGAGCAGAGGGAAGGAGGGGGGGCTGTGGGGGTGACCCCCAGGAAGGTGACTGCGGCAGGGCAGCTGGCCCAGGTTGAGCTGGGTCCCCCCATGCGAGCCGGGAGCGGCCGCGGGGGCGAAGGCGCATGGAGTGAAGCGGGAGGGCGCGGGAGAAGCGAGCGGGGAGGACGGTGCCGTGTCCGTAGGTCGCAGCGCTGTGTGGGGAAGTGAGGGGTGGGCAGCGAGGGGTGGGTCGTGTGTGCAGTGTCACCCAGCGGGGACAGCCAGGGAGTCACTGTGAGAACCTGTTTGGTAGTGGAAGAGGCTGCTGTTCTGGGAGGAGGGGTCTACATCGAGGTAGGTAGGTACGCCTCGCGTGCCAGCCCTTGTCAAGGGGCAGAAGGAACCTATTGCCATAACCTTTGGTGCTGAATTTCATAGGAGAAGAAAAAGCCCTCTAGTCCTGTGCCTTGCTCTTGCTTGGCTAAAAGCCCTCTCGTGTGCGCTAGGTTTCAGTGGGGGCTGGCTGGACGACGTCCCAAGGCAAGCCTGTCCCTCGAAACCAGCCCACCCCTCACTTGGAAGGGACAGGACATGTCTAGAGCCCCAGAGCAGCTGCCCTTGTAGTTGGCTACCAGCTGGGAAGGGGCAATGCCCCACCGGGCCGGTTACGAGGAGGCACCGTGGGAGGGAGGGACATGGCCGGTGCTGCAGCTCCCCATTCCTTGCTGCCGTTGGGGTTCACGTTGCAGTGCCCGGGAGAGGGGGGAGGGCAGAGCAGCCTCGCCAGCACCGGCTGCACCGCGGCAGAGCTCTGCGCTGAAAGCTTTGTCCAAGGCAGCGTGCGCGCGCCAAAGGGCCGTGCTCATCCCAGCTGACGCGGGGACAGTGCAAGCGAAGTGGTAGCCCGAGCTGGGCCAAGCATGCGCCAGCTGCTCCGGCCAGGCTCAGTCCCGTCCTGGCCCTGCAGTAAGGTGGGGTGGAGTTGTCCTGGGTTCTCTCCTCTTTGGGCAGCTACAGGTGGCAGAGCCCGTGCCCCTCCTGGGTGCAGAGCTGCCTCCGTAACGCTACTCCCTGCAGAGACGGAGACGTCCATTCCCCTTCCATCCCTCCCTTTTCCTCTGTGGAGAAACCGTCTGCCGTAGCTAACAGGACCCAGGGCCCGACCTGGTTTCTCTGTTCAGGCAGGGACCCGAGTTACCAGACATCATTCCAACTGGAAGGCAACATGACCCACGCGTGGGAGCGATTCCCCGTGTCAGTTTTGCCGTAACACATCCTTTCTGTCTCTCTTTTAGTAAAAAAAAGCAACCCAGCCTGTGTTCTGTGTTTTTATATATATATTTTTATATATATATATAAAAATATAACTAACATTTGGGGGAGTGATTTTTCTCCTAATATTTTTTTTAATGGTTCTTTTTTTCTATCTATAAATACTTGTACAGTTGGAATATTAATATATAACTCCGGCGGCAGAGCTCAGCACCCGGTGATGTTCACTTAAAAGACGTGTATTTTGTATTTAAGGGACTTTGTTTTGTATCATATGCAACTGCAACAGATTGATTGACTGGGATCGGGGCTGCTCTTCCCATCCGGGTAATTAATAAAGTACTAACGGTAGCTGCTGGCTGATGAGGAAACCTTCATGCTTAGCGATTCTCCAACACAGGAGCATCCCAGAGCTGAGCTGTGCGCTTTCTTGTGGGGCTGGGGAGCCAGGGGCATCCGTGTGCCGCCGGGGAGGGTCAAGCGCTGCTGGCTTGCAGCGTCACCAGCGTAAAGCTCTTGCGGGACTCGTGCAGCTCCAGCTGCTTGGTCTGCAAGCAGCCCTTCACCTTCTCCTGGAAGGAGGCGGTGGTGATGGTGTAGAGGATGGGATTCAGGGCGCTGTTGATGGGCAGGATGAAGATGACCACCCAAGAGGTGATGGTGCCTGTGCCAACAAGGACACGACATCAGGCAGCTGGGGGGGCTGCCCCCTGCCCAGGGACAATCCACCCGCTCCAGCCCACGCAGCAAAGAGGGGCGATGCCGTTCGCGGGCTCATGGCTGGAAGGGCAGCCCCCCACAGGCGTCATGACTGCTGCTCCCTGGGGAGAGGCAGGGGCCCAGGGAACCCAGTAACGCTGCCCGTCTCCTCCTGCAGCCCACGCGGGGGTGGAGAGAGCTCCAAACTCGGCAGCACCTACAGCAAGGGGTCCCCGACCCAGGGACTCATGGCAGGCAGCAGCCAGCGGTGGGCTCTGCTTCAGGGCCTTGCGGGGAAGGGGGGTTCACCTGGTACTTCCACCTGCAGCAGGGAGATCAGCTTGAGGAGGAAGATGGGTATCCAGCAGAGAGCATCAGTGAAGACGATGAAGAAGAACCGCTTTGCGATGGCGACTTCCCGGGAGCAGACGCCTCTCTCCGCTGTTCTGGACGCAGTGATGTGGATGGAGTAGAACATGCCGGAATAAGCAAAGACGATGGTGATGAAGGCTGCGAGATTCAAGCCTGGAGAGGAAGAAATCTCACTCTGAGCATAGCCAAAGTGCAAACCTTGCGAGCAGGCATGGCTGGTGACAGCAGGACGACTCCCGCTTTTATCACTAGAGGGGGCAAAGACATCTCGGCAGCCCCCTTAGTCCTGAATCCCGCCTTAGCCCAGCGATGCCCATGGCCTTGGCCAGCTCTGGGGTGAAGCTGGGCACAGCATCAGGCAGGGACCCTCCCCATCCCGGGACAGAGGGCAGAGCTGGCACCCCCATCTTGCAGGGTCCCGGCGGGATGGCAGTGCCCTGTAAAGCCAGACGTCCCGCTAACGGAGGTGGTGGGCGCTGTCGTGGCACCCTGGCGGGGACGGCTCGGCTGAGCAGCCCCGCTCCCACCAGGGAAGCCCATCCTGCCCCACATTGTCCCATCCCCGGGTCCCAAGTCCTGAGGTGGCCTTACCCAGGTAGATGGTGGTGGAGTAGCCCCGGGCACTGGGCCGCTCGCCCAGGTCGGACTGCAGCGGGAAGCACACCCCGTTCCTCCCGTAGTAGTTCCCAAAGGACTCCTTGCACCACAGGGGGATGATGCTGAGGGAGAAGCCCAGAAGCCAGATGGCCGCTAGCACCGAGATGGTCTGCTTCTTGCCAGCTCTGTGGTGGCTGAATGGGAAAACAATGGAGGAGTATTTCTCCAGGGTCATGTAGGTCAGCAGCAGGACTGACACCTCGGAGGACAGCATGGCCAGGCTGCCCGCCAGCTGGCACTGGAGGCTGCCCATCCAGCCCTGGGCGTGCTTGTTGTATTCGCCCGAGTACTTGAGGTCGAAGGCTCCGATGACAAAGAGGTAGATGCCCATCAGGCCGTCTGCGCCTGGGGGGAGGCAAGTACAGTGAGAAAAAAGCACCAGCGGGCAAATGTAGCCCTCTGTATTAATGCCACGGCCATAAAGCCATCGTGGAGCTGGGCAGCCTGTGGATTTGTGCATATATGTATATATGAAAGAGCTGCCTGCTGGTGCCTGTGAGCACAGACCTGAGGACAAGGGCCGAGATGCCCCAGGCACAGAGGGGTGCCCAGAAACCCATCTGCCATCAGCAGAAAGGGGAAAATGGGCAGCAAAGGGGCCCCGGCTGCGCTGGGGAGGGCTGGCGGCAGCTGGGCAGCTCCTCCCTGGGGAGATGCTGGTGGGCAGCTCCTCCGCCCTGGCTCCCTCTGCGCCCCCCCACCAGTCCCTGCCCCTCCACCACCCAGCTCACAGCACAGGGACTTGATGGCCATGGTGTGCTGGCTGTTCTCCGTGACCATGAAGGACCGCATGCAGATGACGAAGAGGTTGCCGAAGCAGGTGAGGCAGGCGATGACCCAGACGAAGACGCGCAGGACGATGCTGGCGAGGAGGTTCTCGAAGGAGGAGATGCCGTCGGTGTTGGGCTTGCAGCTGCGGACGTGGGGTGCGTAGCTGCAGTACTGGAACTTCTTGAAGTAGCTGTCGGGATGGGGGAGGAAGGTGACGGAGCTGAGCGAGGGGGGTCCCTGTTTGCACGGTACTGCAGCTCGTTTTAGGCACTAAATAAGCTATACCCCGAAGCCTTTGCAAAAGTGGCTGGAGGCAGCCCAGTGCTTTTTGGATCATGTACCACAGCCACGCTCTTAAATCTGCCACTATTCAGCACTATCAGCTGATAAATACAAGAGTGTTTTCCTCCAACCCACGATTCTCACAAACTAACATTTAAAAATCAATCCCTTATTCAAATCCTTCAAGTTCCATTAACAGGGATTCACATTTTTTCCCCTGCATATTATTTCATATTAATCTTTTCAAGGCTTATGAAAGCCAACCTGTATAAGCTTAGCAAAACTCTACATTAGAAAATGACTATGAAACTGCAACGCGAGGCTCATTTCTGCTTAATTATAGATAAAAGGAGAGAAAATGATTGCTTATTAGCCAGTCAGGTAGAAAATGTGCCATATTTATAGTGCAAACAGACCAATTACGGAAAGGAAGATGTACAGTTGTCTTTCATTACAGGTACTTTAAAATGTGCATCTGGAGAAAATTAATGATCTTTTTTTCTCCCTCCAAAGAGAAGCCGGAGCACTCACAGCTGGCTGTGTGGTCCTGGTTCCACCCTGTGTGCGATGCCCGTCTATCTGCACATCCCTGGGGGTCCTGGGTCATCACCTCAGACCCAAGCAAAAGGACCTCTGATGCGATTGCTAAACTACAGCTTTCAGCACGCAGCCTAGCATGCCTTGGCCTGGCAGAGTCTGCCTTGCCCACATCACCTATGCAACGTGCACCTGCAGAAACGCAGATCCCTCTTTGTATCGCACGTGCACCTGGATGGGGCACCCGTGGCTCTGCAAACTGCTCCTTTCACATGGGCAAAATGCTCCCCTTGCTCCAAGCAAGCCCCAGCTAGAAGAGACCCTCTTGCCCCGGGGGGATTTAAACAGTATCATCATGCTCGGGGGCTTCCAGTGGGCTGAAATAACTTGCTCACAGGTGTAGGAGTGAACCGGTTTCCCTCCCTGCACCCAGCACCCATGGGCACGGGTGCTGGGGCAGCAGCAGCCGCCCACTCCCCCCACTCACATGTGGGAGAGGTTGGTCAACTTCTGGAAGGTCAGGTTGTGGATGTTGGGGATCTCCAGCCCTTCCAAGCTCCTGCAAAAGGAAACCAGCTCAGGGGATGCTGTGAGCGGCCCCGGGCTGGGTTTGGGGCTGCCGCATGCGGAGGCAGCACTGTAGGGTCAGGCATGTTGTGGGACTCACAGAGACCGTAGCTGGGGCAGGCTCTCAAACTGGCCGGGGGAGATCTCTTTGAATGGATTGTAGGAAATATTCCTGAAAAAGAGTGAAGCCTTTAGTGTTTTTTCCCACCTGGAAGCTATCGGAGTAGCTGGAAGCAAGGGGGTGTCTTTCTATGGCTTTTCCCAGCACTCCCCATTCCCCCAGGATGGGTCCGCAGCCCCAAAGCAGGGGGTCTGCGATGGCACCGTGCTGCAGACAGACCCGCCGGGAGGGAGCCCATCCTGCCGGGACCACCGTGGCTCTAGTGAGGGAACAGACCGTGCAGCACAGACGTCTACCCAACACGATGCAGCGGGTGCAGGGGTCCTGCAGGGCCCCCGTCACTAGCAAGGGGTCAGGGGCACCCTGGGCAGCGCAGCCCCAGTACTCACAGCTGCTGGAGCCGAGCCAGGCCATTAAATAGAGCGGAGGGGAGCCGGTCTAGTCTGTTGGATGACAGGTCGCTGTGCGAAGGAGAGCGGTGGTTGAGAAGTGGTTGAGGGCACCAAGCCTTGCACCCGGGGGTGCTGAGCAGTGGGGTGCCCTGGGCAGGGGGCAGAGCGGGGTCCCGAGCACAGCCCCCACCTGCAGGAGAGGGGGGGTCGGGGTAGGTGACGGCTGGAAACTTACAGCTCCACCAGCCTGTTCAGCCTGGAAAACGTCCCGTCTTGGATCCACCTGAGCTTGTTTCCACGAAGGATCCTGGAGGAGAAGGAAGGGGAGAGAGCGTGTGGGCATGGCACAGCCCCGCACGCCCTTCGGGAGCACCGGCCGGCCTCCGGCCTGGCCGTGAGCAGCCGGGGGTGCTGGCGCTGCACGGGGCTCACCCGCGGGGTGCACCCAGCCCTGCCACGTCCCTCCCAAAGGCACCGAGCCACAACCGTCACCTCCAGCAGCCAAATGCTCCACTGTTGTGTGGAAGGTCTAAACCCAAGCCCAGCTCTCTGGTGCAAGGCTCCATCTCACACAAGCCCACAGCTCAGAGAAGAGCCCGTCAGAAGTGTGGAAGATGAGCAGAGCTGGTTACAGGGCTCAGAAGTAAAAACCCAGAATGGTGCACCAAGAAACACAGACGGTTTCAGAGCAGCAGGAGCAGGGCCCTGGGGGATGGAGCATGCGTGAAGGTGCTGGGAGACCCCGTGAGTGCCATGACCAGGGGACGGTGCTTCTTGGCAGAGGTTCACGTCAAGCAGCCGGGCTCCGCTGAGCTCAGACCCTGACCAGGGCAGCCCGCTCTAACGTGGCTCACAGTGTGGCTGGGCAGGATGGGGAGAGACGGGGGAGTCCGGCCAGGATGGCTCATCCCACAAAACCCGAACACGAGCCCCTGTCTCATCTGCTGCCTCTGCTTGCAAAGCTGTCTCCCACACCACTGTCACCAGCGGGGCATGTTTACGCCGTCCATCTTGCCGGTACGGACGTTTCCACGGTACTGCCATAACAGCCCTGGGAAACACGCTGCTGATCGAAGCCAACGGGCTTGGCTGCAGGAGGAAGGATGGACGGCGGGGCAGCGGCTCAGCCACCCGGCACAGGGGTCTGCAGGCAGTTCTCGCTGGAGGAAAAAATGTAGTGGTGTACATTTTGGGGATTTAAAGCCTACTGGGGCTTCTCCAAGAAAGGCAGGACGGGGGACCAGGGTCTTTGTGCAGCAATGTTTGGCTGGAAAGTCACAGCAGAGCTTTCCAAAGCGCTCATCCAAAGCGCTCATCCTTGGAGACATTGTGCTGGGGCAGTGGTCAGAGGAGGACCAAGATTGGTCCCCAGGGACCGCCAGGTAAACTGCAAAGGGGATTGTCACCCTGTCCCCATCTCACCTCTCCACGGGCCAGCCTGGCACGGCTGCTCTTCACCGCCCGGCCAGGGACCACGAGGTGGGCATGGGGTGCAACGCTGCCCTGCCAGAGCGGCCTGACTTTCAAACGCGCTGCTCAGCATCTCTATTACCTGCTGGGACCTCCAATGGGAGCTGCAGGGCGTTGAAGAGCATTTTGCAGGACTCCACGCGAGAGGAGGGAGCGGCTGTGAGACCGGAGCACTCAATGCCTCCGCTCTGCCACTACCGGCTGGGTACCCCGCTCCTGCGCGGGGCGGCTGCTGCGTTTGCCCTCGGGTGGAGGTGTACTCTGCTGCGCCTTGCAGGAAAATTGTGTCTGGGGAAGGAGAGGGGAGAGCAGCTCCTGCCAGAGATGATCCCATCCCAGCCCGTATCAGCCGCTGTCCAGATAAGCCCTGGATTTATTTGCTTACTCCGATCTGTCAGCATTGGCACAGGGTCCTGCACTGCATTCCCAGTGCTCCAGGGAACCATCACTGCCGATCCCCTGGGAGGACGGCTTGGGTCCCCAGCCTGCTTCTGCTCTCCTGCCACCACCCCGTGGCCGCTGGTAGCCTTGTGCTGATGGATAACATCTGCACGGTGCACAACTCTCCTGCCCTTATCTCCCGGGGCTCCAGGGGCCATATATATCGCTCTGGGAGTTATCTGACCATCATGTGCAGGAAAACTAGACCCTGGGAGAGGCCTGTGCACCATCGACGTGAATCCTCTGCCTTTGTCAGCTCTGGGAGGGCGCCTGGCCAAGAGCTCAGCCCCGGGGCCAGGAGGGAATGGGGCAGGAGCAGGCTCCAGGCGGGAGGGGAGGAAACAGACACCATTTGACATATGGAGAGCCAGCTCACAAGCTTTCTGGCCTTCCTCAGGGATATTTTTAGGGGATTTGGATGCCAGCAGAAGGGTCTGGGCTGGCTGTGAGCTCTGGTATTCGCATACCGCAGGAAGCTTTTTCCATGCTGTGTCCTGCCACCATCTCCCAGCTGGAGAAGGTCCCCATTCGATTTGGGCAGCCCCCACGGGCTGGTGACAGGGCACTGGGATGAGCCCACCAGCTCCCCAGCCCAGGGTTAGCCATGCTCCAGCACAGACCCCCTGGAAAAGGCTCTGGGGCCCTTGATCAAGTCCCTGCAAAATTCATGAAGCTGACTGCACTGTTGATGCTGCGTACAAACGTGGGCTGACACCATTAAACACGAGACAGCAGCCCCAGCTTTGTGCCCGCAGAGGGGCAGGGTCTCCACCAGCAAGCGGGGGCCACGGCTGGGCCCCCGAGGTACTCACAGCACCGTGAAGTCGTGGCACTCCTGGAAGACAGCCCTGTGCACCGCCTGGATCCTGTTCCCTTCCAGATCCCTGCAGAAAGGCAATTGTGGCGGCTGCTTCCCCAGGCTCCCCCCGCCCATCCCCGCCGTGCTTGGGGGCTGCCCAGCATGACCTGCTCCTTCTCCACCAGCTGCTTCACCCCCTGCTTGCCCCCCTTGTCCCCATTCCCTGCGGGATGCTCCCAGCCCTTTCCGCCCCTTCTCTGCTCCAGGACCCCGGCTGGGGAGTGGGAGCAGCGCCAGGAGCAGCCCCCGTCTACCCCGCAGGCAGCCCGGCGGCGCTGCCGGCAGGCAGGGTACTCACAGCCAGCTGAGTTTCGGCATCTCCGTGCAGAGGGAGGCGTTGGGGATTTGAGTCAAAGAGTTGTTCAGCATGTACCTGGTCGGGAGGCAATAAGGACAAACGGGGTCACAGCACCGTATGTCTGCCCGGGACACAACCCTGTGCGCCCATCCAGTCCTGCTGCTGCTCCTGGACCGCGCAGTGTTTCATGAGGGCTTTCTGCTGGTCCACGGCCTCGCCTGGGGGACATCTGCACTGTATGGGCTGCTTGCGCCGATACCCGGGGACAAGCTCCGGGCCGGTGGTGCCTCCAGCAGCCAGCCCAGAGCAGCGTGGCTGCACCGGCTTCTGCATACCCCGGCAGAGCAGCCACGGCCATGCAAAACCACAGAGTTCGTTCAGCTGCCACCGCCCCAGGGAATGGCCTGGCACACGTGGCTGCTAAGGGCAGTGCCGAGCTTCATTCACCTTCTTTGGGAAAGATGTAAAAGTAACGATACAGGGCACATTTAGCAGGTGTGGGAGCTGTTCTCCGGTGAGCTGCGATGGGCACATCACCAGGAGGACGGTGCACGAAAGCAGCAGCAAGCAACCCTGGAGTGACAGCCAGTAAAGGCAGATTTATAGCCTGAACTCCCACTGGTGTTTGTCCCAGCACTTTTGCACATGCCTGCGTGCGCAGTGTTCCTCACTGCACATTTTGTGACCGCAGTTTTAGTTTATTTGGTTTGCTAACAAAAATGCAGAAGGATAAACAGAGCACGTCATCGAGCAGAGCAGCGCTGCTGCCTGCAACGTGGTAACGTGCGGCCGAAGGGAGCTCCATCCCGCCGGGGCTGTCCCCCCCCAGCCCACACGGCTCCTCCTCCCGGGACAGCGCAGGGACAGGTCTCTGGGCAGCGAGCGCTACCCAGGTTTTGCAGAGGAGCAAAATCCCGGGGTCACAGCCCCTCTTCCCCAACCCTGCAGCCAGCCCCAGCTGCCCACTCTCCCCTGTCCCTAGGTACAGCCGTTACCCAAGTCCTGCGCACACCCAAACCCAACTTTCAGGCTTTTCCAGCCAACTCCAGCAGTTACAGCTCGAGCAGAGACGGTGCGAGCCGGGACCAGCAGCCGTGGCTGAAGCACCCTCCTTGGAGGTGTACGCCCAGGGAGCACAGCTTAAAACGCGGTCAGAGGTATGCGAGTATGTATGTGCATCTGCACACTCACACACGTGTTTTTTCCACTGTAACAGCCAAAACTTCTCCCCTAATGCTGACTCCAGGCTGCTGCCAAGGTTTCTGATCAGTATTCTGGACCACGGAGAAGGTGTTAAAGTCATCTTACAGCAAGTGCAAAATTGTTTTTATGGTGGTTAAAGCAAATTTGTTATCCTGTACATCTGTCTTGCAAATGGCTGGACCTTAAAAACCCCCTTGGCTCGAGATGACCGGGTGTGAAAACACCCAGCAGAGGGGCAGGAGTTTGGGAAAGCATCGGATCCTGTCTGCAGTCGCTGACTCAAGGGAAACAATCAGCAAACCAAACCACAGGCACTGCTACCCGCCCTGCTCATCAGTAGGTGCAGAGGCTCTGCTCAGGCCAAGCTCCCCGGGGACCTGCCTGTCCCTGTCCCAGGCAGAAGCAACAACCCTGGTTTTAAATAGAGCATGCGGCGAGCAGGAGATGGCACAGAGAAGCAGCAGCAGCAAAGCCTGTCGGTCCCCCCCTGCAGCTCCTGGAAACGGGAGCAAGACAGACATCTCCCTTCTACCGTCACCCCTCGCACCCCGGTGAAGGCGAGGAAGCCACAGCATCCTTGACTTGCCCCGAAAGAGGCTAGACGCTGCCTGGAGAAGGGGTGCAGGAGGTACCAGCAGACGCCTGCAGGAGCGGGGTCCCCCCAGACCCCGCGGAGGGCTGCCCCCGCCCCCACTTACAGGAAATACAGAGACTTCAGCCCTGCGAACGTGGTGGGGACGATCCTGGCAATCCTGTTGTTGTCCACTATCCTGGAAGGAGAAGGGGAGAAGTGAGCCGAGGGGACCAGGGAGGGCGAGGGGGCGCTGGGGCTCTCCTGGCAGGGGAAGACCCCACGTTCAGCTGCCGCGGAGGAGGGGGCTCTGTCCCTTCTCCCCCGCAAGCTTCCATGGACACCCATCCCCAGGTGGGGGGCTGCCCCCTCTGAAGCCCATTCCCCCCCTTTGAATCCTGCCCAGGCAGCCCTGGCTGAAGCATCAGATCCAGCTGCAGAGTCTGGATTCCTTCACAGTCAGGGTCTGTTGGATTTTTCCTCTCTTCTGCTGTGAAATAAAGATCAATTAGAAACCATTTGGGGAATTCAGGGCCGTGCTTGGCTTCTCAAAAGTCCTCTGGCTTGTTTGCACCACAGACCACCCTCCGCGAGCAGCTCATCCTTCTGTTTTCCCTCTTTGATTTAAGGAATAACTGCAGTGGTCCCAGGGCAAGTAAGAGGGGGAAGCCTGGGGGTGGCAGGCCTGCCCGAGCTGCTCCTGCAAACGCAGCGCAGGAACGATCCATCCTGTAAAGTGGTCTTTATGGTTCCTTTTCTGCAGCGAAACCTTTATAAGCTCCGTGTGTAAAACCACACGCCGCATGGGCCCAGATCAAAGAGAGCCTTTGAGAATAAACAGAGGGGAAGGATATTAGCAGTGCTTTCAATTTAGGTGTGTATTTTTCAAGGTGATGGAGCCAGAAATCTCTGTGTTTAACAGCGCACTTAAAGCCTTTTATACACAAACCTCCAGTGCTCCAGCCCGGGACCTGAGGCTGTGTCTGCACGAAGCCCATCACCGTGCCCTGCCGCGGCTGCTCCGGACCGGCAAGGGGAGTGCGGCACAGAGCCGCCACGGGGACCAGCCGCCATAGCGAGATTTCGGACAAGACCACGTCCAGTCTGGGCTAAATCTGACCCCAGTAACAGGGGAGGGAAACTCAAACAGGAGTTTCATAAAAGAGCCGCAGCAGAGGCCAAGTCCCCAGGGCTGATGGGGAGGTGGAGACCCAGCCGGGCATCGCACCCATCGCCACCGCGACCGCCGGCATGGCCATGTTACCACAGACACCCCGAAACCATCATGTCCACTCCCCCTTGCCCCGCCAAGGAAATGAAATTATGGTAAATGCAAGGAAGAGTCAGGATCAGCCGCATCTTCTGATGCTGTTGGGACCGGCAGAGGAACTCACAGCCACTCAAGGCGATGCAGGTCCTCAAAAACCCGGGGCTTCAGCTGTGTGATCCTGTTGTGGCTGAGGAACCTGGAACCAGTGCAGAGGAGAGTGAGCCTCAGACACCACTGCCCACTAAGCCTGCTTTTGCTGAAGCTGTGCTTCCTGAGCTGCCCATGGCCCTGGCGTTGGGTGCTCGCGGCACCACCTCCCTTAGCAGCTCAGACGCGGGGTCCCAGCTCAGGCTGGGTAACGTGGAGATGGGAGCAGCCACGTTAGTAGGAGGGGAAATGCCTCTGCTCTGCTCCATGGCTTAAAGCATTCTTGACACCAGCTCTTGCAGGAGCAAGAAAAAGGGCTCAGAACCTGGCCTCGAGCCGGCTGCGCTGCGAGCCTTCATGCCAAGAGGAGCCGAGGACTGTGTCTGCCCCAGGCCTCCCCTCCGCAGGGCCCCGTAACACAGACACCTTTACTCACAACATTCGAAGCTGAGAAAGTCCAGCAAAGGCTTTGGGTGAGATCAACTGAATCTTGTTGCTTTGCAAAAACCTATTGAAAAAAAAAAACAGAACAGAAAAGAGATTGAAGAAATATGTTTTCTAAGGGATTCTCAGGGTACGTGGCCCCCAGTAAAGAGAGGGATGTGCCCAAATCCGCAGGACACCGGCCGCACAGCTCGCAGGGCTGGCTGCTGCCTGCCCAGCATCACGGTCCGGCTGCCCCCAGTAGTGCTCGGGGACGGAGGTCCAGGCTGCAGCCCCTGCTCTGCCACGGGCTCCTCGTCTCAGGTGACCCTGGGGAGCCTGTTTTCCTCCTCTGCCTCATTTACTCCATGCAAAGGGAAGGAAGCTGAACGTACAGACGCCTGACTGTCACAAGCGCCTGCTGTGAGCTGCTTCACGTGGTTATTGCCGTTCGAAGCTGATGTCCCACCCACAAGAGCAGACACCCCTCTCCCCCTCACCCCACTCCGCTGGGTCCCTGCCTGAACTCCCCGGTGCAGCAGCCTGGAAAGGTGATGGGCCGAGCGGCCGGAGGGCCCGAGCTCTCCAGAGCAGGGCAGCTCACTCGTGAGGCATCTCATGCCACCACGCACACGGGGCGTCATCGTCCAACACGGGCGCTGCTCCAGCATCTGCTCGCCCACCCGTGGGGAGTGGCATGGTGGGGGCAGCAGTCAGGAGCTTGCAATGCCTGTAGCAGGCACCTGCTGACTTCAGTGGGCACCACGGGCTCCAGGAGCTGAAAAAGCTGCTGTCTGGACAAATGCACTGTCCCATCAGGGTGCACTGTCCCATCAGGGCGCACACACTTGTTCCTCTACGCACATCCCCACCGCTGCTGACCTGTGCATCCACTGCTCTCCCCTTTCATAGAGGCCAGCCAGAGAGCAGGATAAAGAGGGGTGATACTCACAGCTTCTCCAGACTCCTGTACCTGGCAAACTGATTGTCCAGCAGAGAATGGATTTTATTTTTCTTCAGGTCCCTAGCAGGAAAACAGAAGGAAAAAAATCAAACCCAGGGCCAGCAGACTAGGACAGAGAAGAAGCCTTTGATAAAGGAGAACAGTGATGACCAGGCCCTCCTCTTCTTGTGCAATACAAACAAAATGCAAGGCAGCTGCTGTTCATTAATGCTGCCTTGCTAATTGCCCTCCCAATCTGCAAGCCTTATTTGCTGCTGACGAGTTTTTTTGCACTCTCCTCCCTTCCTAACCCTTGCTTTTTGTGTGCAAAGGGCACCCCAGGCCTGGATCTTGCTGACAGTCTCCGACCCTGTGCATCTCAGCTGGAGGCTTGGCAGTGCAGGCAGGCTCCCCATCCTCACCCCGGGCAGGATCCGGCCATTCCCTGCTCCCAGCTCAGCGCTGCTTGTGGGAGGGTCACAGCAAGCAGCTGAAGCTCAGCAGAGAGCAGTTTGTTGGCACAGAAAGGCCTCTGCTGCTTTGGATCCAGGGACAACAAGTAAAAGCCAGGGATTTTATTTCCTTCCCTCTAAGCTTGTTTTCCTGCCGGCTGGCAGTGCATGCCCCGCTCGTGCCTCTCCCGGGGGAGAGGGGTGCGTGCACCCACCGCTACTCACATCCTGGTCACGTTGGAGGAGACCCAGGGGACGGTGGCAAGGTCCTGCTCGGTGCAGTCTACGGCCCTGCCCCAGCACCGGCACCGCTCCGGGAAGAGCTCCAGCCCTGCGGGCAAGCAGAGGGGACACGCTGGGGGGGCGCAGGGGGCCCGTGCGGGGCGGGGGAGACCCGTGGGATGGGGAAGGATGCCTGCCCCGGGGAGGATGGCTTACAGCAGGCGTCACCCTCGTCTTCCATCTCCATCCTGCTGCTCCTCGCAGCCAGCCTGTCACCCCACATCTGCAGCCAGCCGCTGTCATCCACTGCAGGGCAGAGAGGGGACCACCGTTAGAGGCAGCGGCTGCTGCGCACGGACATCGGCACGGAGCAAAACCCTGGCACCCGGGGCACCCCAGAGAGGGTGCTGAGATCTGGCTCCAGCCCCACAGCTGTACCGGGGCGGAACAGGGGTTCATCCACCCCTGCAGCATGTCCCCAAGCGCAGCCACAATACAATTTTCTTTCCTCTATTTCTAGCATCCCACCTCGCCCGCTTTAAGGATACCCTGAGCCAGACGCTGCATCCGAGCCACTCAGTTAACCAGCTCCCAGAGGGTATGAATTTGTCCAGTCTCCAACTCATTTACACTCCTAGACTCAGCATCCCTGAGCAAAGAGCTCCACAACGGCACTGCGTGTTGTGCGAAAAAAGAAACTCATTTTGTGTCTTTAAACCTGCTGAACCCGCGTGTCCTGACTGATAGTGCAGAGCCCCGCTGCCCCTCTGCCTTTCCCCCACGGCCCAGAAATGACTGCCCCAGCAGGAAAACAAGGGTTTTCCTGCACCCCAGCCCGGGAGAACCCCTGACGTATGAGCTCCTCCCCGGGGCACCCATGGCCACTGTGCCGGGGCGGCGTGCAAATGCAAGAGCCGGGGAAGTGGCTGGAGAAAGGCGCAGATCCAGGATTCCTCACGCTGCCCGGGGAAAAGCAAGCTCTGCTCTAATGCACTCGTGGTGTGGGATCCTGGCGTTCCCAGGATTCACTCTGAGGGCATCCCTCTCTGCGAGGGGCTCGCGGCTTACCGCAGTTCTCCTCGTCAGCTCCATTGCCGCAGTCGTCCTCCCCGTTGCAGTGCAGGGCCTGGGGCAGGCAGACGGAGAGGTTGCCGCAGGGAAACTGCCCCAAGGGACACGCGTGCCTGTCCTGCTGGGAGCTGATCAGAGGAGGCTCTGCTGAAGGAAGAGGAGATGCTCAGCGCTGGGGCAGCACCTCCCGCCCCCGGACTCCTCGCTGATGCTGCGTTGTTGCCTTCAGGGCGCTGAGCTCCTGGGGCCGCATCCTGCTTTGTGTCCAGCTCCGGTGACTTTCGGGGCAGAGTGGGGCCAGGGGGCTGAAGGGTGCCTGCGCTGCAGCTGAGGACCAGCATCGCCACACTGGTGTCCCGTGGGACAGCGCTCCGGCCGGAGCAAGCGTGAGCTGATGGGGTGTTGGAGACCACCGAGGAGGCACGAGCATGCCCCAGGGGAAAAGAAGGACCCAAACCCTTGCTTTCAGAGCACTTTTAGCTGGCAAAATGCCGCCCTGGAGCCAGGAGACCTGGGCAGAGGCAGTTCTGCTGAGGAGCGCATGGACATGGAGAGCCCCAACAAACCGGCCACCCCATTCCTCCTCCCAAGCCCGCCCAGGCCACCCCCGTCCCCCAGGCCACCCCCGTCCCCAGGTGCAAAGCTCTCTTGGCAGCTCCGGCTCCCATTCTGCTGAGCCCTTTCCGTCAGAGCCATCAAAGATAGCCAGCTGCAGGGCCCTGCTCATTAATATCCTGCAATTATCCATGGCAGAGGCATGCTTCAGATCCAGCTAAACGTTTCCACAGCCCGCTTTGATCAGGGCACTGGGAAGTGGCAGCCATCAGGCACCAGGGGAACATGGCTGGGGGGCCCAGCTTGTCGCTCAGGATTGTCTCCGACTGCCAGGCTATTAATGGCTAATGGTGCATGCTATAATTAAAAGCCCTCTGCCTCACTCCCCCCCCATTAACCACCCCATCAGCAAGCACTGCGGCGTGATGCGGGAATGGATGGGATGCAGGGGTGGCCGGTGGGGGCTTGCAACGCACGGCGGGCAGCATCGCACGGATGCGGTCCCCTCCAGCCAGCCCAGCAGCCGAACCACGGGTGCCCCATCCACAGCAGTGGGGTTTTCCCGCTGACAGGTCGTGCCTGGACCTGAGGAAGTTTTCCATTAGACTGGAAATATCCCTGCTTTCTGCAACGGCTGGCTGAGCTAGACACAAACAGCAGGCACTGCCTGA
The DNA here is from genome assembly GCA_013401315.1 of Balaeniceps rex. Classification (NCBI taxonomy): domain Eukaryota; kingdom Metazoa; phylum Chordata; class Aves; order Pelecaniformes; family Balaenicipitidae; genus Balaeniceps; species Balaeniceps rex. Next base: position 62,444 of record VYZW01042002.1, read on the forward strand.
ATCCCTGCCCGGACATCTCTGACCGGCCGGGGGTCCCCCAAGCCTTCCCCGGGATTCACTGACGCATCTAGGGTGTTTGTTTTGGGGAAAACAAGGACTCTAAACCCACGCAAAACCCGATGGATTTAATCAACATGATTTAAAGTCTGTTAAGATTTGGAACAGAGTCTATTGTGGCTCCATAAATCTTTCCTGAAAACTGGAGCCATCCCAAGCGCCTCTGGAAGGGATCTCTGGCCACTCGAAGCCATAAGGCGGGGCCAAGTGACATTTTTAACATACCCGCGCTATCGCTCCTCTTCGTCTCCCACCTTGAATCAGCCGGGACCCCATGCCCCAGCCACGGGCAGGCCGGGGCAAGAAGGGAAACCCCATTTCTATAAGGTTTTGAAGGCTGAGCCGTTGCCCTGCCCAGGGCTGTGTCCCCTTTACCCCAAAGTAAAAACCCTGGGTTGTAGCCTTGGTACAGCTTGTACAGTACACTGGACGTCCAGAGGTCTCTGTTTGGGAAGCGCCGGCCTTTGACTAGTCTTTTTGCAAACCAAGAGGTAATTTTAGATTTTTATAAATGCCTGTGGCTCTACTTTTGTATTAGACATGTCTAAACCCTCGGGGGCATCGCACGTGCTACTGCAGAACACTGACACACGTAACGACTGTCAAACGAATTACCGTCTGCCTGGGACGTTAAAAAGCATATCTGCTATTAAAAGTTGCAAAAACTTATTGCTGAAAATTCATTTACGCGTGATCTTTCATTCCTTTAGCTGGGAGCAAGAACATCTATTTTCTTCTGATAACACAACGGACACGAGTCGAGGCTGTGACAGACAAGTCACCGGAGATGCAGGTGAGGGCTGCTGCGTGTGCTGGAGGTCTCCCCTCCCCAGCCTGCAAATGCCATGACAACGTTACAGATATCGAGAAGAAGGAAGACACGAGCCAGCACGTGGCCGTTTCTCTCCGGTGAGCGGTGCAGGCAGCGCGGGCAGCTCCTTCTCCCGTGGCATTTCCCAGGGAATTTGCCCAGGGCGGCTCGTTACTGGACAGCCTCGTCCAAGACCTCTTGTTAGTGCAGAGTCTCAGTGACTTTAAATACTTCTGGGCGTGATTCTGCTTTATGAAGCCAAAACCTCTCCAAGAGGATAGACACAGACAGAGATCTCCCACATGGCGATGGGCAAGTTGCTTAGCACCGCAGTTTCTTACTCATAAAGAGCAAATTCTGGTCCACCCAAAGCTGAGGGGTGTGGTGAGGGCTGCTCTCCAGATTGCATGAGCTTTGGAACAGGAGTGTTACGGGAATACAACAGGGAGTGCGAGGAAAGGGGAGGCAGTGCCCTGGGATGGAGCCGGCCAGCGTTGCCCAGGCTGAACAGGGCTGGGCTGCTGCCGAAAACCGGGGTGGGGGTGCAGGGAAATCCGTCTTTTACTTCTGCCTGTTAGTTATAACCGAGCTGGAAGGGGAATTGATTTTGCAAAATTTGGTTTTATGCACTAAAACCAGCACTGCAGCAGTGTACAAAAAACGTTTTACAAGGAGCGGGGCTGGTGCCCCTGGAGTTGCTCTGTGCCAGCAGGTCACTGGACATCGGTCACCGGAGGCTCGGGCGGGTGTGAATCAGCAGCTGAGCAAGGACGCCCATCCAAGGAGGGAACAGAGACCAGCGGAAGGTTCTGCTACCTGGATATCTTGTAGAGGGCATGCACAAGCAATTGCTCTAACAAATTCACGCGTTGCAAGATGGACAAATGCAAACTCATCATGTGTGACTGCTCCTTTTGGTTTTCCTAAGCACCTGTTTCTCCAAGGCAGTGAATAAAATAAAAATTTGAGCCAAGTTTAAGTTTCTTTCTAATAGAACTGTTGAGTGTTAATGCTTCAATAAAAGAGTTTTATCATGTTTATTAAAAATACCTCATGCTGGCAGATCACACCCGATAATAAAAGCATGTGCGAAAAACTAAATAAAGTGACGTTTGTGTCAAAACAGTTCAAGTGTGCGCTGTATATCGGTGTGAAGTACCCTTGAGAAGCTGGAAGCTGCTCCTCAACACGAGACCTCCCCGTGGGTGCTCACAGCGAGCGCTGCTGGGTGTTGCACGGGACACTGCCATGGCCCTTGAGTACGCCGGGACGGCTCCTGCTAGTGCAGGAGAGCTGGAATTCGCTCAGGACCCCTGTGAGCGTGTGCGTGGGGACCAGCTAACTCCCTCGCAGCATCCCGCATGCACAATGCACTGGCAAACGTGTGCGTTAGGTGCAGGGGCAGCTCCTGCCATGCTGCAGCCAGTGCAAAGAGATCCCCAAGCGCTCCTGAAGACAGCCTTCAGTCTGCCTGGAGGACCATGCGCTGGGGTCGAGCCAGCCTGCCAAGAAGCAAGTTTGCTGACCTATTTAATGTGCTTTCATGTGTGTGTGTTTTAGGCATGCCCAGGGTGGTCCTGCTGCTCCCTCGGTTGCTATCTCTGCTGGCCCGTCCCTGCTCACGCTGGCTGGGAGCTGCGCTTTGGCACAGCTCTGCAGGATCCCTGCAACATAAACACCTAACCAGTGAATTAAAACGTTCACAAAGATTAAGGGCAATTAAGAGTGTCTCACTGCAAATCGTCCAAATGGGAAAGCTCTTAAAAGAGGCTGGAGTGGTGGCAGGAGAAATGAGATTTCTGAGGTGCAGTTGGGTCCTGCCCTTGCGGGCAGCAGCGGTGGCAACTGGTGAGGGGCTGGGCTTGTAAGGAAAAACGTGTCTCCTCAAGACAGCATTTTGGGTGATGAAAGAGTAAGAAAACACGAAACGGGGGTGCGGGGATAGTACAAGCCCCTGGCTCTTGCCCTCTTGCAGCCCTGCAGAGGGAAGCGTGTCCCTTACCCTCTCCAAGTCCTGCGAATGGAAACGGATCCCACCCCAGCCCTCAGACCTGAGCTCGAGTCCCTCCAGAGGGATTTTTTTCCTGTCTTAGTTCCATTTCTAGTTATCCAGGGAGGCTCGCTGTTGCATACTGTCATGCCACGCAGGTTTCTGGCTTGTTTTTTCAGTCTGAATTTATGTAGGACCCACAGAGGGCAATGGGAACCTTTCCAGGACCTCCAGGTCCCTGTTGCAGAGAGCGTATCCGCATATGGAGCTACATAAATACTAAGAGAGAAGAGTTTACACTTATATATATTTTTATATATATAAACACAGATAGCTTCTATTTTTTTCCAGGAATGACACTCAAGCCCCAGATTCCCAGCTGAACCGATGCGTTCCAGCCACCCCCATAGGACCTCGTTCTGTATTAAACCCCCCTCAGGGATAGAGAAACCAGGGATTGTGCAGAGCAGAAGTCAGAGAACAACCTGAGACAAGAGAGGAGAAGGTGAAATTAAAAAAAAAAAAACAAACCAGAGGAAAAGTGTGTGTTTCAGGCAAGGTAAAATGCTGAGAAAACAGGCGATTTTCAGATGATGCAGCCTATTAGACAAATGGAGGTTCCCTGGCAGAGGCGGGACGGGGTGGGCACCGGGACCCCGGCTCTGCAGGGCCGCAGGAGGAAGCACAGCCAGAGGAGGCGGCCAAATGTAGCCGGGATTAACCTTAGCATCTGCCTCGACTTTTCACGAGGGCCACCCAGGATTGTAAACGAAGCCCACGCATCTCCAAGAAAACAGCCGTGACCAAATTCTCTGGAAACTAACAGGCTGAATGAAACATGCCTTCGGTCCGCACTGCCTCTGTCTGCCAAGAAACCGCATAAGTTCTGCCAGCAAAGTCCTGGAGCTGCAGGACGTGGCCAGGGGGATGCATCGCCCGTCCCGTTCGTCTCTAGCGCCCACGTTCTCTGCACCACGGTGCATCCCCGCTGCCCCCGCCCAGGACTGCCACCCCCTTCTCTCGGCACACCGCACACCATTCCCCTTCCATTTCCCGTACTGAGGCAGGTTGAGCTGCACCTAAAGCCAACCACGCTAAAGGAGACACAAACAATTAACTGTTTGATGGAGAGAAAGGTTTAACCACCCACCCTCCCAGGGTGGGCAGGGAGGGAACAGTTTGCATTGCCATCCACAGAAGTAAACCACAAGAAATCAGAGTAAAATGGAAATAGCGCAGAGCTGCTGCCTTTCCACCATCCCCCTTCCCGACTGCCAGCAAAAAGTGTCGCTTTTCAATCCGGTTTCTGTCCACCGCTCCCTCCTGTTTCAGACCGTAACATGGCGCGGTGGCTGCATCTGCTCCCCCTGCACTCCCGTGCTCGCTCCTCTCTTCTCTTGAACGAAAGGCAGAAGCACGATTTGCAGCTATCGCTGGGTACCAGGTACCACAGATGCCCAGAAAAGCAACCAGTAAGCAGTGCAGAGAGCGGCGTTACCAGGCGCAAAAACTCCTCGGCGGAGCATGGCTGCGTTCAGGCAGCCAGCATCCTTGTGCCATGATCTATATCCAAATCCCACTGCAAAATTCTCCGCAACCGCCCACCACCACCCCCCCAGTCAAACAGCCTGAGTTCCCCCCACTTTGGATGACATGACCTGCAAAGACAGCCACTTACTTGTAGCAGCGTAGAAAAGCGACGGCAGGATGACCAGGAGCAGCCTCATGTCAGCAGCCGGCCCTGAAGGGCTTGGGAGCGGTCTGGGCTGCTGGGCGGCAGCAGGAGGAGGGAAGGGGAACGTGGAGATGCCGCGGGTCCTCTCCTGCTAACGTACACGAGTGCACCGACGTCTCCTGGGACCACGCACACCAGGGATGCTACAGGTTGTCACCGGTCCCCGGGAAGCCACACGCTGTGTCTCCATCGCTGTCTCGGGGAAGGCACCGGTGCAGCGGCACTTGGGCACATCTGCAGCACCCGCCAGCCTGCGTGGGACCCTGCACATAAAATCCAGCGAGGCGTTGTGTACGGCGAGGAAAGAAGAACAGAAGGAAATGAATCCAGTCCTTCGCCAGGAGGGCACGGCCCTTCACCTCTGCTCCCCACTCCAGGGGCAGCGTGGGGCACCCTAGGGTGCACGCCCCAGGGGAGCCCAGCGACAGCCTGGGGAGGAGGAGGAGGAGAAGGAGGAGAAAGAGGAGGAGAAGAAGAAGGAGGATAAGAAGGAGGAGGAGGAAGGACGCTTCCTCCCCGAGAGGGCCCTCTGCTGGACTTGCAGTCAGTACCTGCACCCACCCGTGTCTGGTGGCCCGGTGGACACGACCCAGCGGTGGCATCCACGGGGATCTCTGCCCGATCCCCACACTATGTGCCCCGGCCAGCCACCCCAGTGCAGGGACACAGCCCCAGCGGGGCCGGGGCAGATACCCCCCCGAGCCTTCGTCCAAGCACACGCCGGGGTACTCGGACTTCGTCGGCTGCGGGTAGGGGTAGGGGCAGGGGCCTCCCTCGCTCCCCACTAATGCTGTGGCCCCCCTGTCCCCATCCCCACGCTGCCTGGGACCCCCTCCCTGCCCCTTTGCCTCCCCCACCCCTCCAGGCCCCACCGCGCACACCCTGCCCCTGTCCCAGGAGCACGCCGGAGGGTGAGCGGAGAGGAGGATGAGGGGGGCAGTGCAGCCCACCCCGGGCACAGGTCCTCCCGCTGCGGGGGCTGTCCCCAGGCAGCCTGGCCGTGCCCGTCGGTGCAGGCTGCCGGCCGCGGGGGCAGCCCTTCAGCCCTTCCCCAGCTCCGCGCGCTGCCTGGAAACCCGGCGGACCAGGACGGTGGGAAGCACGGGAGGGGCGGTCCCGTGGATGGAACAGCTTCTCGGGCTCAAATTCACCCAAGCCCCGGGGAGGAGGGAGAGGAATCGGTGTTTCACAGCTGGGGAGCGGGAGGGAGGAGGGTGGCCCCGGTCGGAGAGCAAACCCCTACCACAGCTTTGCTCTCCACGCTCGCCTCCCGGGCCATCCGCGCAGTGAGTACCGGTCTCCTGGGAGCCTCCCTTCCCCGGCATTTCCAAAGGCACAAGCCTTTACAGGTCCAGAAAATCTGTAAAAAATTAACCCCTCCCCTGCTGCTGGAAAGCCAATCTTTACTCAGGTCACAGGACCTATTGTCCCACCTCTCCTCAACCTGAAGACATAAGTGTGGGATTAAATGACATACATACCCCCCCTTTTATTTGCACATTCCTACTAATACATTTAAAGCTTATCAATAAACTTGCCAAAATTCTTGTTGATGCTTTTAAACCAACCCAACAACTGTTTCTGTCCCTATTCCTGGTTGTCATCAGTACTGACACCCCTTTCCTCTGCGTTGAAGGAAACGGGGTCCCAGAGACGCAGCCTTCCCTCCCACTGCCACCTCCCTCCAGCCATGAGCTGGCCCTGCTGTGGTGCGAGGAAGCAGGGAACAGCTTCCAAAAGAACATGATATAAAGTATTTGTGGCTCTAGATCAAATTTAAGATCTAAGGGCACTTTGAAGCTAAAAGCCAGATACGGTAAGGCTGGTGGGAGAAGAAGAAATGGAATAGAGGAAAAATATTCCTTTTTTCCAGAGAAGGAAAGAAGCTGTTGGAAGAAAATTCTGTGCGTGCAAATCTTAGACCCTCTGCAGAGGCTTTGCAATTCTGCTGCTGCAGTTTAGAGCACTCACTTGGGTCTCGAGGGCTGGATGGGGGCTCAGTGTCAGGAGACAAACCCACTTTTCTGCCCTAACGTTCAAGCTTGGGCATTTGCTGCTGGATGCCGAGGTGCCAGACAGCAGTGATTGCAAAGCCCTCAAACCTGCAGCCCAAACCTGCAGCCAGGGGGGGAAGAGGGGAAAAAAAAAAAAAAATCAAAGCTCTAAAATTAAAGTGTGTTTCAGGGACTGACAACATTTCTTCTGCAGACTTCTCAGGAGCCCCTGTTCCACATCCCTGTGTAAAGCTGTGTGTGCACCACAGGACAGCTGCCCGAAAGTTATAACCCCTGACAGCAAACGGCGCACCTGAGCTGAGGAACCTGCCTTCAGGGATCTCCTCATGGGTACGGGCCGGGATTTGGGGTGGCTTGTTGGCAAAACTGGGAAATCTGTGTAGAGAACTTTTGCAGAGGTGTGAAGGTGCAGGGTCAGGACTTTGCTCTGAAGCTGGACCTGGCTGGAGATGCTCCATCAGGAACGGGAGCGAGGAAGCACCTTGTGGGGTTGCACTTGGAGCAGAAATGCATCTCATACTGCTTCCAAGCCAACAACTGAGCATGCTCCCCTCAGGAAGCCCAGCAGGAGCCAAGGGGTGCCCATCTTTTCTTATATACACCCCACATTTCATTGCTCTTCATCCAACTTGCTGGTTTTGCACCTCTCTGCAGCACCTCCATGGCCTGTTCTATGCTCTGGCCCTTGACCAACCTTCTGGGCTCTCAGAGCCTTTCAGCTTTCTTCCCCCATGTTCCTGCAGGCTGTCAGCATCTTTACACCAAGTCTGTATTTCTTAACATAAGCTTTGTTAATGGGCCAAAATATTTCCGCCCTTTGGCAGCAATCTTCTTCCAGCTCTTGGGGATGCGCCTCCCACCAACTACCCAGATGACATACGGGCGTTGGACACTTCCCCACACGCATTAAATCTCCGGGCTGTGAAGCCCAGCAATACATTATGATACAGAGCCCCGAGGGGCTCGGAGAGGACTTGTGCAATTGCGTGGCATGGATTTATATCCCGGGACTGTAAAAGCATAACCTCTTCGCAGAGCTCCGCAGTCATCTGCTGGGCAGCCTTCGCTTCGGCACAGCCACGCACAGCGCCTTCCCCGCCGGAGCTGTCTTTGCCGTCTCCCTGGATAATGTTACTTTTGAGTGAACCAGGCCAGCTTTTCCCTTTTACTTTGTTTTCCACTGGGATCATTCCTCGTGCCAAATCCCTCGGTTCTCATTCAGGCCTGACTTCTCTGGTGCTTTTTTCCTCTCCATTTGAGGAGAGTCTCTGCCCATGTCCGAGGCCACGAGCTGCACGTCACGGACCAGCTCCACTCCCCCATGGGCGTTGGGTGGGTCGACGTCAGCTGCGTGCGCAACGACCCGCACGCCCAGCTCTGCTCTCGGCCAGGCACAGGCAGCGCCTGCCTTCATCAAGGCAGTCGGTCTGGCTGCGGTGGGACTGGATTGCCTGGATGAAGTTGTTGGGCTGGGGCCATTACTGGGTTTGTTCATCCATCTAACAGTCACAGCCTGCTGCCCTGCTCCCAGCCTGGGAAGCGGGATGCTGAGCTCAGCAGAACAGCCGTGGCTCAGCGTTATAATACAGAAATATGCTCATCAGCTGGCAAAACTGCCTCCGGAGGAGCGGGCTGAGGCAGAGGAGACAGATGTGAAACTGATCCGTCTTTCCCTAAGTCAGCAGCCTCTTCCCACCCATCTGCCCATCCTCACCCTCCTGCTGAAGGGGTGGGCAGGTTTCCCCTCCCGTCCAAACCTGAGCGCGCCGGAGCCAGCAGCAGCGTTGTGCCTGAACTGCAGGTGGTTCCAGGCAAAGATCTGAATCTTCAGAGCTAAACTCAGAGCAGCCTTTGAAACATCCCTGGTTGTGGGTGTACTCTCTGGGGCTGCCCAGCATCTCTCTCCCTCTCCTACCAGTGCCTCACCAGCCAGGCACAGGCTCTGCTCCCATCTTTGGAGGAGGTGGAGGAGGGACCCTCCGCAGCGGCATCCCGTGCCGACAGCCCTTCTGCACAACTGACTTCAGACAGACCAAAAAACCTGCAGGAATGGGGCAGTGCTGGTGAGACATGAAGGATTAATCAGGCCAGGATGACATCTGCATCCAGGCAAGGTGCTGGAAGCATGCATTTCAGTCCTGATTAAATCCTCTCTGCAGTTCTCGGGGTGAAGCCTCTCCGCCCGCCTGGTGTAGCGGTCACATCAACAGGCACGATGGTTTCAGCATCCCTGCTGAACAGACGTCATCTGGTTCAAGGACAAGAAGGAAATTCATGCATCCTTACCTCCTGACCCCAGTGGCAGGACGTTTTTGGCAAACGTGTTCATTTACAAATAAGAGAAAGTGCTGTGAACTCGTGCAGTGCTCCCTGTCCCACCAGCGCTGCACTGATGTCCCTCGAGGGGCACGGCTCCTCTCGGGCTGGGCCCCCGGCACCCAGGTGCAGAAGGGCTTGCCATGCGTCCCCTAGGACAGCGACTGGTCCCAGCAGGCAGCAGGACTCCCGAGGGATCAGCTCACTTAAAACCACAGATTATCCGTCTGCAGCTCCTGGTGGGGCAGCACCTCGTCAGGTCTCTGCATTCCTCTTCTGCCCTCAGATCTAACCCTCCAGGCAGAAAGGAGATGGAGAAGAGGGCAAATCAGAGAAAATACAACTTTAACTGGTGGCTTTGAAAGGTAAAAAAAGGAACCTGGGCAAAGTTCAATCCCATTATCAGCCATATTAACAGCGAAGAGGAGCTAGAGGCACTGAACTTGAAAACACCTTCCTCCAAAAAATTCATTTATTAGCTGGCAGAAGAGGACAGGGAGGAAGAAGGTCGCAGGTTTGAGAGCCTGCCAAGTAACAAGCAAATGGGCAGGAGAAACCTATCCCTGCTGAACTATAAGAAAACACAGTAATAATTAACAATGCACACATTTGTAGATGATCTTCCCCCTGGACAGTCCATCTACACACACATCGCCTTGTCTGCTGCCCTAATACGGACCAGTCAACAGCTCCCAGAAACAGCTCTGTGTCAGGTAAGTGGAAATTAATGACTTCATATGAAACTGCAGAGGGAGAATCGGAGGCAGCATCCGATACCCCCTGGGAACAGGGGCAGCAGGGAGAGCATCACTGCTCTCTCTGCGAAGCTGGTCTGTGATGAAATACTGCAACCTGCGGGTGCTCTGATTCACCTGTAAATAATCTCTGCTCCCTCCTGCCCTAAAACACCACCAGGACTATACCAATGCCACAGCGCTTGCAGAGAAATCAGTCTGGACTGAGTGAAAATGCCCTGAGCCGCAGCGTGAGCCAGACCTCGCTCACGCTGTCCTTACCCCGACTTTCCCTGCTGCCGCAGCGGAGCTGCATCCTGGCATTGCTGGGGATGCAGCAGGGAGCTGTTGCCTTCCACGTGTGAATCCCCATGGAATTTCACGTTGTTCTACACCTCCCCTGTGCATTATTGCTTTTTATTGTGCTGGAAAAAGAGATTGCACAAATCTGACCAAAACCTGGAGGTAAGTGAAGTCAGCCAGGTTCCTGCTGGAAGGGGAGGGACCTGGGAACTGGAAGAAGTAGGAGACAAAGTCTTTCTTAGGAGCAAGGGCATGTTAGTGCTCTACTGCTTAATGAGATTCATACTCAAGGTTTGGCTGACTCATGGTCTTTAATAAACTCCAACTTTGGTGGCGTAAAGAGGTTAGTTGGGGTGTCAGCTCCAGCTGGGGAGAAACGCTCTGCCTGCCTGCTTGCTCTCCTCTGCAGTCCCAGCTGAGCACTTCTTCCCTCCGCAGATTGCGTGCTTGCTCTGGACGTGGCCGTGCTTCACTGCTGCTAATTTCATTCTGTGGGCTGCAAAGCCATTTCAGGTTGAAGCCCCCCAACATTCAAGGAAGTTTTAGCTAGTACCACTACAAAACAGGACCGAAGAACATTTCCTTGCTGCACAAAGGCTGCTGTCTACACATGCTCTGTGAAATAGGGTAAATGCTAGCGCACGGTAGCCCCATATGCCTCTTACTGGGTTGTTCTCATTTTAATGCATGGTGACACACCGTCCTGGCACAGCGATCCATGCACGTGCGGTCACACACCCCCACGGGGATGCTGCAGGGCTGCTCCGTGCAGAGTCTGCCAGTGAGGGTGGCATGCAGGTCGAGGTCTTCGTGTTGAAATTCCAACTCCTTGGTGAAACCGGCCTCCACTGCCACCAGGATTGCCTCTGCCGTGGGGCAGTCCCCATGAAAGCATAACGTTGCCTTAGCAGGACAGCCACCGGGTGGGAATTGGTAAGTAGAAAACAGAACCACCATAAAAGTTGGATGCCCAAAAGAATTCATAAAGGGAAATGCCTGGTTGATGCTAAAGAGAAACATTAGCTTCACTTGAGTTAGCATCTGCATTGTAAAGCAGCTCTGACCCCTATCTCCTACGAGCTTTTACCAGCATTACCATCTGCCGTGCTCAGGCCATGAGAGCCGGGGAGGAAGCACACGAACCCACCACCGTCAGACCACCGCCCACAGTTCCCAGAGCTGGGCAGAAACATGGTTGTGGGCAACAAAGCTATAAATATTGAAGCGAATTAATTACCCCACTCATTTATGGTTTAAACTCTGAGAGAAGAACAGAACCAGTTTCACCAGAGACCAACTGGGGCAGAGGTGGAGCAGCCGGTGACTGCTCTGGGCTGCGCAATGGTTGGGGAGAAGTGGAACAAATTGCTAAAGCTGTTTAAGCTGGCACACTCGGCAGTTTCTTACATATTCTGCAAACTTACACGCTGCTTACTTCTGCAGATCATTGCAGAATAAGTCACAGGAAAATATTTGGGCCTTTGCTTTCCAGTTGTCATGCTGAAATCGTGTGAAACTGCCAACATTAAACCAGGCAAGAAGTTTGATCACACCACCTTGTTCCGATGTTGGATTTTAAACATAAATACTGAGCTGTGCTGCTTTTTAGGGTTCATACCCTCCATCGCTTTAGCCATCTTGAGAGATGCAGCCTGCTAAGTACCTGCAAGGAGGATGTTTGGGAGCCACTGCAGCAAGGAAATCCAGATTTTCAGGCCCAGAAGAATTGGCTCCCTGAAGGCCGCCAGGTCTGGACAAGGATTAAGCCAGTTCTGGGCTTTACTGGGGAACCAGCATGACTTTCCTCTTGCTACTGGCCGGTCCTTTAGATACTTTTAGGTAGTTCTTACCCCAGCAGATCTGGACTTGCCTTGTGAAGCTATGGATTTCTCTTGGAATTCCTGGGGCTCTGACGCATACCGTATTGATAGAGCTTCCTTGGGCATCTGTGCCCTTGGCTGCTTGGGCAGGCTGGGACTCCTGACCTGCGCGTGCATGAGGACAGATCATTACATGTGAATGTCACAGCAGAGAGGGCCCAAGACCAGGGACAAAGTGGACACCTGGGCTGCCTTTAATTGCAAGATTTAAAGTGCTGTGCAAACCCCACTTGCCAGTCTGGAGCTCCATCTCCGCATTGTTTCTCTCCTTCCTTCATTCTAAGGTTTTATTCCCAGCAAGTTTGTGGGGAAGGTGCAATGCCAAAGGATGAAAGGGCGGGCTCTGTCTCCCAGCCAAATAAGAGCCAATGCCACTTGGGTAGCTCCATGACTCTAACAGAGATTTTCTCCTTCCCCTGGAGCCCTCCTGGAGGCTGAAATGAAGCTTCCCTCCGGTTTTCTCCACGTTACTCTCAGCAAATGCCTGCGTGTTTTGCACTCTAACCCACTCTACTATTTCTCCTGGGCTCTCCTTGCCACCACGGCTCCTGCAGCGAGAGGGAGCAATGTGAGAAAAGCCTGTGTCCATTTAGACAGCTAAGAGCTACGGGCACATCCTCTGTAGGAAAGCACTACGTGGCATAGGGATGATCTCTCCTCTGATGCCCGGGGGCTCTTGGTGTAAGGCCCTGATTACAGAAAATCATCCAGAAAGGCCTTTAATAGCATTTCTCAAGCAGTACATAATGGTCTCCAGGGCTTGAAAAAGGATGGCTGTGGTGGGAGGTGAATCAGTTGGTTCCAAGAAATGTCCAAAACTGCCGACTTAGGCAGCCGGGGCTGGCAGGAGCTCGGCTGGGGAGCAGCAGCCCTCCATGGGCACTGGGTGCTTGCAGAGGACGGCTCCAGAGCATCGCCTCGGCTTGCATCCTGCATCTGCTGCTGATGGGTTTGGGGGTGGATACCCCTGCTTTAAACAGCCAGAGGATTTTGCTTGGCTGTAAGTGCACATCCCAGGGACAGACAGGAGACGTCCCTCCTTGCCTCTACTCCCCCAACACCCCTGTTGTCTCTTCCACTCTGTGTTTCTTCCCAAACCATCCAGGATTTTTACTGTCTAGTTCTAGCAATCATCAAACCCCTGTTTGCCACCTGGTGCAAGCTTATCACCTTAATTATTTTATCTATATAGCCAGAAAGACCTAACAGCATCACAAATTCTAGCTGTGGCTGCAATATCTCTATAAAACAAAGCACCTGCCTGTGAAACCTACTTCTCCCAGGAACCACCTCTAGAAATCACAGCCCTGACTCCACACGCAAAAGCGGTTTGCAAACGTGTAGCAAACATCATTATAACTAACTTGCCAATGACCAGAAATAATGACCAGATAATTGCTTTATGGACAGCCAAACAGGGAAATTAGGAATAGTACTTTCTCCATGTTAAACAGGGAAACACAAGTAGGGAAACAGAAGCACCAAGGGACAAAAGGAGCTGTTTGAGGCCACACAAAGGGAGGGCTGAGGGTAGAAATGTCCGGTCTGATTTGGTACCCACCTGCCGCTTCACTGTCCTTGTGCTGGGGACCGAAACCCCCTCCCGAGGCCAGGGACCCGGCATCGCAGGCAGCTGCGTTCGCCCCGCTGGCAGGCCGCCCAGCCCTGTGGCTCTGCCTCTGCTCCCGGTGTCTGGCCCAGAGCACGACCTCGACCTGGCACCGCGCTGCTCCCGGGCCAGGGCTCGGGCACCCCCGCCAGGCTGCTCCCGGGCGCCTCCGGAGAGCTTCGGAGCCCCGGCCTTCAGCGAGCCCCGGGAGAGGGCCCGCCCGCGTGTTGGCATTTTAACCACTTGACCCAGGTGTTGGCACTTTAACCACTTCACCTGCAGCCCCCAGCTTGCTAAAAGCAAGCCAGGGTTTTTTTTTCCCCCGCTTCCCTCCGCCCCCCCCCCCCCCCCCCCCCCCNGCGCGCAGTGCCACCTAGGGGCGGCGGGACCGCGGCTGCGGGGCGGGGGGGGCACAGTCCACGGGTGGAAATTTTGGGCGCTGCGGGTAGCGGATTATGCAAATGAGGACATCAGCTTTAATGGCATTCCAAGAATTTTAGTCAAATTTAATTACCTTCCTTCTTCCCCCTCTCTTTGCCCGTCCCCGATCAAATTAAAACAAACAACCCCCAGCAGAGTGTTTGTGACAGGAATCGTGTTTGAGACTAATTAAAACCTGATGATCGTCACCGAGATGAGCCTGGCAGACGTCTGTGTCAGGCGGCACGGAGGACACGCGGCACGCTTGGCGTTGGATGCTCCCAACGGCACCCGACAGCAGCTAATTAGCTGCACGCTACTGATCCTCTGTAATGCTGCGTCTTCCCGCCCGAGCTGCCGGCCGGTGGGGAGGGAGCTTGGAGGGGAACGTGTGGGTCTCAATTAGCTTCAGCAGTAATTTAATGGACTAATTAATAAACCCATGTGGCACCTTCTCTAGGATGCTGCTGAGCCTGGCAGGGCGAGGTCTGCGGCAGGGTGAGGCACTGGCGGGGCCTGTCATCTGCCTTCGAACGGGGAAAGCTGGGCAGCAGTGCAGCAGCTTGCTTGAACACCCCGGCTGCACATCTGTGAGCAGAGGCCGGTCTGTCCCCCTTCGCTGCGCGGTCCTCAGAACATGGCTGCTTAGGCTGGCCCTGGGCCGCCCTCCCTGCCCCAGCCCAGTGTGAGCTCCTCAGTCCTGCCCCAGCTTCCCCTCTCCTGCAGACCTCCAGGTTTGACCTTGGTGTGGAGCAACCCCCGCTGTCTCCTCTCGGGGTGATGTCAGGAACCCACCGGCAAAGCCCCGCCACCCTGGCTGCAGCATCCCCCGTGGCCCCCCGGCCCCTCGGCCCACTGCAGCCCCACTGTCCCCAGCAGCTGGGCACAGCCTCCCACAGGAGTGACAGCTCAGCAACTCCCATCCCCAGGTACAAATAGCTGCAGGTCTGTGCACAGAGCCGCTCAGAGCAGGTTTTTGAGCCCTGGATCGTGATGTCTCAGCAACCTGGCTGGTGAGGAGTGGCCCGGGGAAGCTCTTAACATCTGCCTGTCATCGCATTTGCTAATGGAGAATTAGGGCAGAAGATTCAGGGGCGGATTTCAGAAAGGCTGCTCGCGAGCCTTTGCAGGTCAGGCATCTGTCACCGAGAAAGTGCAGGGCCAGGACCCCTGCGTGCACCCGTTTCCTCATCCTGCCTGCTGCCCGCTGCCTGCCTCCCTGGGGCCCAGGGGCTGGGCAGGAGGCTGCCTCATTGCTCTGACTGCAGGCAGTGCTGTCTCCAAAACCCCGCTGCCCTTGAAACTAGTGCTGCCTCTGCCTGAATTGCAGCTCTGTGCAGTGCTTGTCTCTGGGTTTTCTGCTGGGGCCACGGGTCCTCAGGTCCGATGCCTGGGGCACCATCCTCCCTCCCTGCCGGCAGCCTGGAAAGCGGTTATCCTTCGAGCTGGGCGGGCAGATACCAGGGAGTGGTGCTGATCCGCACCAGGCTGGGCTTTCCCTTTTGGGGGAGATGGCATACGTGGGTGCAGACACGTGCAGTGAGTGCAGAGAGCTCTGTGCGGGACCAGCTGCGTGCGGGAGCTGAAGTCCCTGCTGCCACCCCACCACCCCAGCACCGTCCGTGCAGCGGGGCTGGGGCCGCCCCGTGATTCCCCTTCCCCTCTGTTCCCGGGCTCCTTCACGCTGCTTCGTTTGCACGCATGGCTCGGTAGCTCCCTCCTGGCACACCCTGCTTTGCACGATTCTGACCGTGAGCCCACGCTGAAGTCTCTCCTCCGTGCCTTTTCCTGTGGTAGTTTCGGATTGACTGCGAGCCTTCCTCCAGCACATCTGCCCCGGCTTCCAGCAATGTCTCCGTACTTCTCTCACACAGTATCCCTGCCTGTTCCCCTGAACTGCTATTTATTGACCTGAGCAGAGGAGTAAGCACCTTCTGAATGGCAGCAGATTATTTTTTCCCTTGGAGGACAATTGCTCTTTCCCTGTTGTTTCCAGTACCCGTGTGCCCTCGATGCTTGTTGGGAGCCAGCTGGCAGCGCTGGCTACCCAGCACCCAGTCCCCCCAGCCACGCAGGTACAGCCGGTGAGGGGAGGACAGACAGCCACCGCCACCAGAAATAAGGACGTTCGTAGGTGTTGCATGGCTGAGCGGTGAGGGGGAGAAAGCCACGTGTGAGCCGCCTGTGACCCAACCCCTCGGCAGCCTTTCCCCGTCCTTGGGGATGCCCTTGTTATGGCATCGATGAAGTTACTAAATTATTCCTCTTTCATATTGCTGCAAATCAATGGGTCCTGGCGGTGTCATATACAAAAGGCTGGTTTCAGTATTTTAGTTGGGAGAGTCCTCAAGGGGAGCTGGGCTCATTAATTAAATACATTTAATCAATCTGGCCTACAAGGGCACTGGTTATTTATTCATCAGAGGCTGCACAGTGCAAACCGGGTGATCTGAAAGGCAGTAAATAAACATGTAAATGAAAAGCTGAGACAGCAGAGCTTACGTGTGCCTGGGAGATTTCAGAGCTGGGTCAGATAATACGGGATCATATGTCTAATTTACCAAAATCCAATAAAAAGCGTACCTGCAGCCAACAACGCCCTGGGGATGGGGGAGCAGCGGCAGCTGGTGCCTGGCTGGGGAAGCCGGGAGCACGAACCCTGGGGGCTCTGGGGTCCGGGCAGGCACCTTGGGGGCTGCGGCTGCGATGGGCCCAGCTCCACGTGAGCAGGGGACATCGGGGAGGTGGGAGCAGCGGGATTGCTCCCGGCCAGGGCTCGTGCCAGGCAGGCGAGAGCCGCGAGCAAGGGTATTACCAGCGCACGGCCTCGGCTTCCCGCGGATTTATCCGCTTGGCTGCCTCCGCTGCTGAGGAACTTGCAGCATCGTGTTGCTCACATGTTCTTGAAAAGTTAATTACAACGAGAGCCTTTCAGGAATTAGAGAAGAGGAAGATTTCAGCTGATGGAAATGAAAACAAAGGAGGGCGAGTATGTCACTTTTCAGCTCATTCTTTGCAGAATTGTTCTCCGCTCTTCTGAGAAACGCCGAGGGAGCCGAGCAGGCGGGGAAGCGGGCGAGCTTCCTCCAGGTCTGCGTAAGCCCTGGTTTTAGCATTGTTGGAAACGAGGGTAATTTCAATATCATGTCGAATGCAAAGACTTGCAAATTGGTGCTGAATAAAACATCGATGGGCAGAGTGGGGCATTTCTGAATGCTTGATCCGACGGGTTTGCTGTGTCTCACAGTTTGGAAGAGGTTATATATTCCTCCTCTTGTTTCAGTTTTCACCCCCGAGAAGATGGATTAACCTCCACTGCTCCGGGATTACCTGAGAGCGTTTCTAGAGCAAAGACAGGGGTTCCCGAGGACCGAGGGCAGCGGGGCAATGCCTTTCCAGCAACCTTTGTGAGCTTTAACCGGCCCCTTGGGATGCTCCTGGCTGCCAGCTTCTGCTGGGCCTGGTCAGTGCCTGTGCCATTGGTGGCTGTCACTGATGGCGCAGCTAAATAATACATGGGGTGCGTGGGGGTGTTGGTGTGTGACCACCCGAGGGAAAGCGTGCTCAGGCCCCTTCGGCTGTGGATAAAGGTCTGCTGGGGGAGGGCAAGTGCTGTTCGAAGTCAGCCGAGCAGTTGGTATTTTAGAGCATGCGGCAATGCCGGCACGGGGAGCAGAGCCACTGGGATCGGGATGGGTGCAGGAGAAGGGCAGGGACCTGCACTTGTCCCCAGGGGGAGCGGGGCTTGGTGCAGGGCAAGAGGTGGCCCCCCTGCAGGGAGGACGGGAGGAAGATGAGGTGCCGCCTTGCCTGGCATGCCCGTGCAAACAGAGATGCTCTCACACATCTGCGAGCACTGAGGAAGAGAGGTCTGGGGTGGTTGGATGAGGAAGATGAGGAAAACCTGCCAGAAAGCGAGCAGGGGAAGAAGAGCTGAGGAAGAGCATGGTAGGGGCACAACTGTGTGGAGACTGAGAAACAGCGAGAAGCTCAGGCTGGACTGTCTGGGTTTGGGGATGAGCTCCCCCAAAGCACAGGAGTGTTGGGAGCTGGGGTTTTGCTCCCAGCCGAATTTGGCACCCCAGGGTGATGCGCGAAGGGAGGGAGCTCCCCGGGAGACAGTAAGGGCAGGGCAGGGGGATAAGGAGTTGTTGGCAATACTGTGGGTGGTCTGAAGAGCCAGACTTTGCAGGAAAAAAGGTAATTCAAAGTGCAGATGGGTATTGAGGTTGTCAGAGCGAAGGGAGGGGCACTGGATTAGCCTGTTAATCATAATAAATGAATATGCAAATCTGGGGAGAAGGGTTTTTCCCACCACAGCTCCCTTTCTCCGTGAGAACTCGTCTGACTCGGATGTCGCCCTGCCACTGAGCTATTTCCCCAAAGTCCCCAGACACCTGTAGCCTGGAAAACTTTTGCAAATGTTTTTTTTTCCCCACATTTCATGGGTGCCCTGCCCACCGAGTGCCCCCCGAGGAACAAAAAGCCTTTGGGAGCTGCCGCTGTAGAGGTGAGTGGCTGGGGAGAACGGGAAGGTGGCCCCAGCCCGAGCCTCCTCCTCCTCCTCCCGGTGCCCAAGATGAAGCCAAGGCCAGGCAGGATGGCGGGGCTCACAACCTGCCCTCCCCCCCAGCTCAGGTCCTCTGGCACAGCAGCATCACCAACAGCCCTGTCCGCGGGCGATTCGGGGACAGGTCCCTGCAGAGCTGGGCAGGGTGCTCCCCCCTTGGGGGGCTTTGCCGGGGTACAGAGGCCAGACCTGCCCGAGCCCCCCCCCCGCCACCTCCTGCGTCCCCCCCCGGGCCAGGATGGTTTCTGCGGTACCTGGGGTTTCCCCTCCCATTTTCTTGGAAGCGTGAAATGGAAAACTGATGTGAAGAATATAAACTGTTAAATAGTTTCAACCATAAAATAAGAAAAAGGGTTCAGTTCCAGGTTTTGGCCTAATCTGGTATTTTTCCAAGCTGGTTTCTACCCCCACGTCCCAGACTCCCAGTGATTCACAACGACCTCATTACTTTTGAGTTAACACAACAAATTTGGCTGCTAGTTGGGGGTTTATTAATATCGGGCTTGTTCCCATGAAGATGTGTCCTACCTAGAAAGAAAATGCTTTTATTGTATGTCCCAAGTTTCTGGTCAACCCATTCGGTCTCCGAGCTTGGCTGGTGCCAGTGCGAGAGCACAAGGAACAATAAGTACAATCTTTTACACGTTTTTTCCTCCGAGGATCTCAAAGCACAAACACAGCTCCCTGAAAGATACCCCGGGCAGGGGATGTGGAGGAGTCGGTCCAGCCACCCATGACAGGCAGTAAAGCGCGAGCACGATGCAACACCTGCTACTGCAGCAAAGCGCAGCAGCTACGTCCCATCGCAGAGGTGAACAAAACACATTCCCCTCATGCAGCGCATTCCCGAAATACCTGAACAGAAAATCCATATGCTTGGAAATGAAAGCATTTGTCCTTTTGCTGTCTGCGCTGTTAGCTGAAGGAGCGCGCATCTTCTCCAGGGGCTGCATGCGGGAAGACAGATGGTGAGAGTAACTCCAGTTGTCAGTCCCTGGGGACGTGCAGAGGAATCAGTATTTGGCATCTGATTTAGCTCTGCTGCCTCCTTGAGTCACCACTGTCCTAGGCACTGAAAGATGCATGGGCTTCTGAGACAGTTAAATTAAACCTTACTAAACAGAGACCCCTGCGATCACCCCCTCCGAAATGTCAGCTGGCAGCTCGTAACAGAGATCCAATGAATCTGTGCTCGCTACCTTGAATTTGAATGTCTTCCTCCTGCCCCTCTGCAGGTCAGGATTAAACTGGTCCAGGAGAGGACGGCTCTGCCACCCGCAGGAGAACCCACGCAGGCAGAGCTGGGGCCAGCGCGTAGGACCGGGCATGGACAGGCCTCTGCCTTCTGAAAAAGGGGGAGCCTTTTGGGAGCATCCTCTTTCCAAATGGTTGGGCTGCTTTGTCAAAGCAGAAATGACTGCGGTGGATGCTCACCCTGCAGGGAGGCTCAGTTTGGGTGCTCACTGCAGGGAGCTCACCTCCAGATGGGACTGCAGGTGGTCCCTCAGCTCTCACGTACCTGAGCATCACGCCTGGTGGCAAAAGCTCTCTCTCCATTCATGCATATGATGCCTGAGACTTGTCACATCCCAGACTGTCTCCTGGCTGCTTCTCATCCTTGCCAGGATGGTTTGGCTTCCCACTCCAGCTCTGCTGTTCATGGGATGAACGCCCAATTCCAGGTACAGCCACGACCCCTCTCCTTGCAGGAGCAGCCTCCAGGAAGGCTGACAGCGTGGCCCAGCCTGCTCCCACCCACCTTTCCCCCCGCGGGGTGCAAGTCCCCCCGAGGAAAGACTCAGGGAAGGGACGCAATGCCCACAGCCCGGGCGGCAGCCGCCTGCAGAGCCAGCGCTGGCTCTGGGGCACGCGTTACAAGGGGCTCCCGGGAGCTGGGCGCAAGCCAAGGGGAGCCCTGCTTAGGGGACTGCGTTGTTAGCTGGGCAGGGGACACCTGAGAAGCAGAAACACTAGAGAGGAGGAGGAGGAGGAGGAGGAGGAGGAGGAGGCGGCAGACATTCCAGTGGAATCCACATCTGTAAGGAAAGGAGTGGGGTCCAAGGCTGTAATACATCCCAGATGAGGCTGGGGAAAGTGCTCTAGCAGAGCATGAGTCATTGCAAGCGGAAGGCAGAGCAACAGCTCTTTGATAAGAGGCAAAGCAACTTTACTTGGCTATTTAATCTTCATCCGCTGACTGTGCCAGCTGAGAGCCTTGCACAAGGGTCCCCTGGGGATCCCGGCATTCAAACCCCTCCCTTGGCTGCTGGGCCGGTCTTTGTGTCCTTCCTGGGCACATGGCAGCAGGGCTCTGGTGCCCGCAGGCTCCTCAGGGTGTGGAGCAGGGGGAGGTGACAACTGCCGGCAGGGCCAGGCTGGGCTGAGGCCAGCTCCGGAGGCCTCCAGAAGGTCCTGTTCTCGATGCAGGTAGGACCCATCTCGTCCTCACTGGCACGAGGGGCTGAAGTTAAAGGAGCTGGACTGATGTTAGGTTGGTACAAGCCCCAAAGCTTATGTCTTTGAAGATGATTACGTCCCCTCTCCAGTCTTCTCTTGAGTAAATCTCCCCCGATGGTTCAGCATTTCCTTCTGGTCCTTCTCACCTTTCTTCTCTGGCTTTCTCCCACATCTTTCTTGAATTGCTACGCCCCAAACTGCTCTTCCTGACACACCTCCAGGGCAAAGCGGAGGAGAGCCTGCACTCCCCGTGTCTCAAAAACGCTGCTGCTGTCTAGGCAGCCCGGGCAAGGTTTGACTTTCCCTCTCAGGGTGGCATGGTGGACTCACGTTCAGCTTGAGGTGCACTGCAATTCTCACAGCCTGCCTTGCCAGCCAGCCCCCCTCCTGCTTCTATGCACTCGATTATTCCTAAGGGCAGAACTTCATCTACTCCTGCTGAACTGTGCTTCACTTTTCCCCCAAGACCCTTTCTCCTATTTCTCAAGATCATTTCAAATTCAAATCCTATTCCTGCGTCCTTGCTCCATCACATATGCAAAATAAATAGGCAGCCTCCCATTCTATCAACCAAGCCATTAATGAATGCACGAGCCCAGAGCCAACCCTTCTGAGATCCTGCTCCATGCACGCTCGCAGCCTGCCAGGAACACTGGGCAACTCCTCCATCAGCGCAGGTTTCGGGCAGGGAGCACCCAGTTCATAATCATCTCAGCTTTCCTCTCCGTTGCTTACGAGAGTGCCATGAGAGACAACATCAAAAGGCACTAAACACAAAATATAGGACAACTCCTGCTTCTCTCTATCCATAAGGCTGTTGCTCTGTCATAAATAGAAATACTAGATTGGTCTGACATGATTTTTTTCTTGAGAAATCCATGTTGACTGCTTTCCTTGCCTTGTTATCTTCTCACTGCTCACAAGCTGTCGGGAGAATGGGTCCTGGTGTTTTCCCAGTAACGGAGTTAAGCTGGCCGGTGTGCACCCACCCGGCTCCTCGCCCCTTGCTGAGGCAGGCACCCTGTTTCGTATGGCGGCAGAATCTTCAGAACGTCCTCCAGGACGGGTAGCCAGAACGCTGAAACCACTTGCCCACCTATGGCTATGTCATTAAAACCAGTGGATGCAAAACCATCCGAAGGGGCTAATGAGTCCTGCCCCTCCTCGGTCCCGTCCCACTTGTGAGGGTCCCCCCGGCTGCCAACGCACTGTGGGGAGTGGGGGTTATGCCCCGGCTCTGCCATGGGTGCTGCAATGGCAGAGGTCACCGGCTCTTTGGGCGGGCCTGGGTCCTGGCAGGCATGGGTCCCGGTGGGTGTGGGTCCCAGTGTGGGTGCAGGTGTGGGTCTCGGTGTGCATGGGTCCTGGCATGGGTCGGNGGGCATAGGTCCCGGCGTGCGTGGGCACAGGTGTGGGTCGAGGCGTGGGTGCGGCCGTGGGTCCGGGTGTGGGTCCCAGCGTGGGTGCGGCCGTGGGTCCAGCCATGGGTCCTGGCGTGGGTGCGGGTGCGGGCATGGGTCCCGGCGTGGGTCCCGGTGTGGGTCCCGGCGTGGGGCCGGGCGTGGGTGCGGGCGCGCGTGCGCGCTGCTGCCGCGGGGGGGCAGGCGGAGACCGCGGGAGGCCGGGCGGGCGCCGCGCTGTCCTGCGGGGAATCTCGCGTTCACAGAGATGCGGGCCGCTTTGCCATTCAGCAGAAGGGATGGAGGGGAGCGAGCTCCGCGGGCCGGGGGGTTCGGGGGCTCACCAGAGAGCAATGACCTCATTTGTAAAGCGGGTTCTGACATCCAATCGATACAGGGTTAAAAGGGAAAAAAAACCACTGGAGGTGGACTCTGGACTGTGGTTTTGAAGGGATGAACTCGGCCCTTGGCGGGGCGGGGGGGCCACAGAGAGAGGAGCAAGCAAGGCGGGAGAGCGGGAGTGCGGAGATGAGCCCGCACCAGCACCAGGTCACCAAACCGTGCCCAAACTCCCTCCCTTCCGAGCTGGGTGTCCTGTTCGGCTCCTTCCCCGAGCCGGAGCGAGGCCGCGGGGATGTCCATGCCTGCAGGTTTGCCAGGGCAGACGCCTCCAGAGCTCAAGCTCGTAGGTGCTGCCTGGGGTCGACGGCTGCCACTGCCAAGAGCATCCCCTTCAGAAGCCGCTTTGCTCCCATCTTGCGTTTGCTTCCCAGCCTCCCTCCCTCCCGCCTGTGCCACTGGAGACGCGCGTATGAAAGTGGGATCTTTGTTTTGGGGGCGCAGAGCCGGCGCTTGCCCCACCTGCAGCCAGCATCCCCGCCTGGGACACGCTGTGGTTGCCGGGGCAATGGCTATGATGTGATAAACAGAGGGAAATGGTGATGACGCCAGCTGGGAAAGGGCAGAATGAATTTTATTTCACGTTTATTGAAGCACAAATTACCATAAGAAACGGCTTCCTTGTGTGCAAACAAGGGAAACTGAGACCCTTTGGGCTGCATGGGTTCTCTCTGGGCTCAGAAACCAGGCTTTCAGCAAACATCCCTGACCTGCTGTTTGAGCTGAGCTGTGGGTTTTCCATGGAAATGTCTGTTTACATTTGGAGACAGATATCAGGGTGTTTGGGAAGGCTCTTTTGGCAAGCGTGGTGCGGAGATGGCCGCAGCAGGATACTCCGGCTTTGCAGGGAGCTGGCTCCCCTCTCCGGGATGCGCGCACCAGAGCAGCACGGGAGGCAGGGAAGGAGCCAGTGACCCCACAGTGGGACAGGGAAGGTCTGCGTCCTCTGACCAAACTGGGAGGAGGGTGCCAGCAGAGGTTATGAGTGACCTTACAGCAGATAAGGAAAAACAAATCCTAGACTTTGCAGGTAGTGCTATGCTTGTACAAGCTCCAGTTGTTGATGTATTGTCATCTTTTTCTCCCACCTTCCCGGGCTGCAGTATGCAGGGCTGAGAGACAGAAAGAGGCTGCGCCCTGCTCCTGCGCTGGTGACTCAGTGCCAGGCTCTCAGGAGCATCTGGCCTGGCTTCAGAGGTGGCTCAGGGGAGCTGCTGGACCTGCTCCGCGTGAGCTGATGAGGTGGCGAGTGTGAGCCTCCAACCCCAGCGCGAGTCCCTGGGACGGGGTCAGACACGGGAGAGAGTAGCAGCCAGCTCTGAAGGGGACAGCCTGCGTTAGCGTGTGCCCGGCAGGAGCACACCGGGGCAGCAGCAGCTCCAGGGAAGCCTGCTCCTGCGCCAGAGGAGGAGCATCTTGCTGGCATCTCCCCAAGGCGCTGTGTGCAGGGCTTGCGCAAGAGAGATGGGTGTTGTGTGACGGGCTGACATCAGTTCCGGACAGTCTCCCAACACAGGAGTTTAAATACATTTTAAAAGTTTTGCTAACGTCTGAGGACCCAGGTCCATGGCTGCTCCTCAAGGCGCTGAAACCAGAGGGCATGTGTTTTATGGCAGATCCTGGCTGGACTCAGGCTCCTCTGCCTTCGTATCCCAGCTGTGGCCATGCCAGTCTCCCAAACGGGCTTTGGCGTCTGTCAGACATCTCGCTTCGCCCTGGCGTCGCCCCTTCCCCTCCGCACCACCAGCGCCTGGCAGAGCGGGTGCACGGCGGCCGCCCAGCCCACGCTGCCTGGCCTTCAGGGGATGCTGCTGGCCGGGGCAGGGTGCTCTGCGGCCAGGCTTCCCCAGGGCTCTGGCGTGGGGCCCCGTGGGAGCGGAGAGCACTTTGTGTGCTCCTGTGGGGTAGGAGCAGATTAGGGTAAAATGCGCGTGTGTGGGTGTTCTCCCGCCTCGTCGCTGTTTTGCTGCAAAGGCAAACCACAGCAACCTGCTCCAGGTCCTCTGGAGGAGTTATGGCAAATGAGTTTACGGAAGAGCAAGTACCTCAGAGATGAATTTCCATCTACAGCTAGAAGTATCCACCACGGGCTCATTCTCTCTCTCTGTTCCGATGAAGCCCCAGCGGCAGCTGCCGCGGTACGGACAGTCTGGCAGGAGCTGCATCTAGGAACGGGGAAGATCTGACAGCGGTAATATTAGACCCGCTCGCAGATGGAATTGCATTCACTGATTTTCAAAACCAGGAGGGACCATATATAATTATCTAGTCTGATCTGCAAGGAGGGGAGGGCTGCTGAGAGTGGAAAGGCCAGTGGAAAAATTAGCCAAGAAATGCTGATTAGTAAAAAGTCTTCTCATGTAGCCCATTCTGCACGACTCCTACTGTCCTGCTTTCAGGCCATCCCGTTGAGGATGAAATAAAGAAACCCTCAAGGAAATGTAAAGTGGCTGCAGGAAATACCTGGAACCTTCTGCGGCAGGAAATGAAAGCGGAGAAGGTCGAGTGGCAGCGAGGGGCCAGGACACTCACCCGGGGAGCATCCTCAGTCTGCAGAGGCCGCGTGGTTGAGGACGTGAAGAGAAGGTGGTCAGCCACAGCTGGTGACAGAAGGGAAAAAGATTTCCTTCTAAGAGAAGGGGAAAGATCCTCTACGCTCACTCACAAAATCCCTGTTCCGACAATTCCGTGATGAGAGGAGAAACTTGTGGCTGGCTGCCAATCTGAATCATTTGCAGATGAAATTATCAGTCCTTTGTGTTGCCACTCAGCTGGGAGAGAGCAGACATCCATCGAGAAACCGAGGCACAGTCCAGAAGGCATGACTATGCACTTTTTCCCCACTTCGCAAGTCTTTTTCCCCGGTATTCCCACCTCAGCCGCTCTCTCCTCCCCGTCCCTGCCATCCCAATGGATGGACGAGCTTGGAAGCGGCTCCCGCCTGCCCAAGGGCATGCCCCGCAGGCAGGACAGCCAGGCACCTGCCTCCAGGCATGTCCGGCTCTTCTGGCCCCTCTGACCCACCAGAGACCCTCTAGGGCGAGGGGACGGGGATCCTGGCAGGTGCCTCGGGAGGAGGAGGAGGGCAGCTGCCCGCCGGCGCGCCGGGCTGGGCAAGGACAGGGCATCTGCCGTCGGGAGCCCGTTAGGAGCTGAGCGTCACCCGCTCTCCCCTCTGGTCTCCTCATCAGTGATGAACACATGCACAAAGGGCCACCGCAATGAAATATATATTTATAACAATCATAATTATTATTCTTTCACCAATTTTCTTTTCCGTGGATGGAGCTTGGCAGAGACTACAGAGCAGGCAAAACTGCTAAAGCAGAAAGTAATGGTGCCCCCAGGACGAATAAAAAGTGTACTTCAAACCAGCAGATGCTGCTGAAAGTCCCAGCGCAGGAAATATCTGCAGAATGAATCGGGATTTTTATGGAGCTTGGTTTGCATGTTTTACAAGAGAGTTTCACCAGCCCAGGAGGGAAGGGAAACGAGGACTGGGGCTGGCACCTTGGGGCTGGCACCTTGGGGCGTGGGTGCCAGCGCTGGACGGCATCCCTCGGTGGTTTATGGGTCTGGCATGAGCCCTGATAAGAAACACAGATGGTTCCCTGCTCGCTGGTTCCCCAAAGCGGCCGCGCAGGAGCCAGCTGCGCTAGAAAGAGCCGAGGGCTGCGTTGCACCGAGGGGCTCCGCGCCGCCGGCTCTCGGTGGGTGCAGGGAGGCTCAGCCCCGGGGAAGGAGGGAGAGGGCTCTTACAGGAGGAAGGGACAAGATCTAAGGAGCACTAAGCAGGACAGCATCCTCGGTGAGAAATGGGAGGTCCCGGCCCCACGCCCCTCCTCACACTTTCAGGCTCAGTCCATACCCGCACTTCAAACTCCACGCGTGCCTCTGGTCTGGGGAGTCCCGGGCAGCAGTTCAGGAGATGGGACACAGGCGGGCTGCATGCAAAGGACAGCTGGTATCACCGACTGTGTATAGCCCCAACCGCCGCTGCTGCCCCATGCCAGAAAAAATAAATAAATCAAGAAAACAAGGTTTCTGTCCCGAAAAGCCTTCAAACTACACTGGGAAGAACTCAGGCAATCCAGCAACAGCTGGAACAAAGGCATTCCTGCATGTGCTGCTGAGGTTTGGCACGTGTCTTGTAGTTCCAGGATTTTTTTTTTTTATAGTACGTCATAAAATAATGTTCTATATTCTATATATTTTTATGGCCGGCAGGAGAACAGTAGAGGGCAGGGAATGGCGGAAGGCTGGCCAGCAGAAGGAAGGCTGTAGGAAAGGAGTCTCCAGAGCAGCCGCCCGAGGTGGGCAGGTACCCTGGGACCGGGGTCTGGTCCAGCACGGAGCGGGGCAGGAGTGGGCGAGCAGTGGGGTGAAGCACCCAGATGTCTGCAAGAGGGATGAGTCAGGGTGCAGGATGCCAAAAGCGGGCGGGCTGATGTGCGAAGAAGGGGTGGCTGGAGTGGACGTACCGTCCCGGCGAGCTTTGCCCAGGGGGGACGTGCGAGGGAAACCCCACGCTGCAGGTTGGGAAGGGGCTGTCCCCTCCTGCTGCAAGACCAAGTGCATCCGAGGTCTTTTTTGTCCACTTGCTGGATGCTGCATTGTTAGTAGCAAGAAAACCATGGAGGTATGAAGTGTTTTAACAAATTGCCTTCAGCCTGGCTCCCGGGTCCCCTCCGAGCTGCCTGCAGGTTTCACTGCTGCTGCGTTTGTGAAAGGGGCTGGCCTGGCTCTGCGGCAGCCAGGATGC
Source organism: Balaeniceps rex (assembly GCA_013401315.1). NCBI lineage: Eukaryota > Metazoa > Chordata > Aves > Pelecaniformes > Balaenicipitidae > Balaeniceps > Balaeniceps rex. The sequence goes on from VYZW01042002.1 coordinate 89,902, forward strand.
ACGACATGAAGGTGTTTGCAACACGGACAAGCCCGTAGCTTTAGCCTGAGGGCGCAGGTGAATGAGCTTCCCCGGAGACCTACCCCTTCTGGCAAGCGGTGGGGTGAGAGAACATAAGCCATCCATAGCACAGGACTGAGAGCGGATATTCAGGGAGTAAGATGTGTCCGGGAGTCAAAGAGCAAGGGGCTCTGCTGAGATAATCCAGAGCACGAGGACTCAGGTCACGTCTTCCCCGCTTCCCCGCAGTGTCCTCATGCCTTCATTCGCCATCTAACTGGCGGCAGCGTCCCGGGACCTGCCCCGTCTTCACAGCCCCGCTCCCCAGAGCAGGCACCGAGCGGGCGTAGGGGCGCAGCAGACAAGCCAAGCAGAGCCGTCTGCCGTTACGGGAAGGGCACGGTGCGGAGCCAGTGCCAAACTGGAGCCAAGCCCTTGGCTTCAGGATGGGGCTCATTAGATGCTTAATTTTTAAGATGCTCACTAACCTTATGGATTCTTTTTTGGCCAAGCGTGGAAACTTGCCTGTGGTCTCCGATGGCGTCTGTGGGCTCAGGCTGCTGGGGTGGGAATGGAGCGCGGCGTGTCAGGACCTGCGGCACCGTGGGTGGTTGGGTGGGAAGGCGGGCGGTAGCTGCGGGTTGCATGGACCAGAGCCCACCCGCCCGCGCCAGGCGTGTTCCTGCAGCCCTTCCTGGGCGATCCCGGCGGGAGCCCAGGTGATGGTTTTTCTGTTGTCCCTGCCCCTGGGGCAGCTCCAAGCCTTTGATTTCAGAGGCTTGTCAGGACACTTTAGCAGCCTCCAGAAGGTGCATGTAAACACAGTGATTAAAAAAAATGGTTCCAGGGGCTGTGCTGAGGCTAAAAATGGCACTGAGGTAACGCAGAGAGAGAGAGAGAGGTGCCACATCAGCAAATAATTTTCTTTTTAAGCAGCTAACAGCAATGGGGAAGGGGTCAGAGCTTGGGAAGTGGGAGAAGGTGAAGGCCAGGGGTGGACCTCACCGCCAGAAGAAGGCTGGAGAGGAGAATGCATCGCTGTAGGCTCAGTGGAAGATGCTTTGACTGTTCATCAGGGAAGGAAGGAACAATTTTTAGATAAAGCGATAGGACTGCCTAGACAACCACATTGTTTGTTAGTGGGAAAGTTGGAGAATGTCAGAGGGAAGGTGTTATGAGGGTCATTTATTATGGCCAGCTCTGCAGAACGGCACCTACGGGTCTCCACAGCGCACAGCCGCAGCCGTACCAGGGCCCGCTCCCTCCAGTTCCCGGCAGGTCGTGTCACAGCTCATGGATTTTCTCCCAGTAAAATACAGCTGGGCAAGAAAGGTCACTCCTTCTTTCCTCCTTTCTTTCCCATTTCTCACCTTTTTCTCTCCACATCAAACGTAACATTTTGTAACATATTGACAGGCGCTGACGTTGAGCCACTACCGGGTGAACTTGGCAGGGGCTGTCAGGGAGAGGAAGGTGATTTTGGCTGCTGAGCCGAGCTGGGTCCGGCGTGGATGCTGAACCGGCCCCTTCACTGTGCGGCAGCACCTGCAGCAGCTCTGCTGTGCCGGTCACTCCTCGGTTGTCTTGCAGCAGAGGGTCCCACCAAGGCTGCCCAGTAACGCTCTGGTTAACGCGCTCCTTCCTCCAGATTAGGGCTCATCAGACCTGCATGAATAGTGTGCGTCTTCAGACCCTGCTCTGGCCCCTCCTCAAGCTCAGTCTCCCCCCCCCTTGCCTCCCTTTCTGGGACCGTATTTATTTTTCAGGAGCAGGGAGCGGTGGCCCTTGGTTTGCCAAGCACACGGCAGCAGCACAAAGCAAGCAGAAGCCCTTTCAAAGCCGGCTGGAGGAGAAAGAGCTCTTTCTCTGAGCACGCAGGGTATTCCTCTCCATTCCCCGAACAGATAGGCTGTGGCCAGAAGTTAATATTCCTCTGGCGCGGTGCCCTGCCCGGGGAGGGTGGCGGGCTCTTGCATTTAATAACTTATTTATCTTTCCTTATTGCAGGAATGATGACAGTTTTCATTATTAAGCTGCTAGGTAATAGTCTAGCCTTTGGTGGGAGCTGAATCATCATCCCCTCTTTGCTGACAATTTGATTCAATTACCCGGGAGAGGTGTGACAGGGAGGAGGACGAGCAGTGCCCCATCACTGCCGCAGCGGCCGCCCTGTGCCGGGGCAGCAAGCCGGGCAGCCGCGGTGCTCGGTGCCGGGGGTACGAGGGTGGCGGGGTGGGCAGCGATGGCTGTGCACGTGCCACCAAGGCTTGGGCTCTCCGTTGATGGCCAGGGTGGTGGCTGACCCCCAGCGATGCTCTCTGCTGCCTGCCCGTGCTCCCCCTTGTTCCTGCAGCAGGACAGACTCCAACCCCAAGGAGCCCACGTGTTCCTTGCTGCGGGGCTTGCAGGAGCACGGGACCGTGTGGGGCATCAAGCACAGGGTGATGGGGAGCGCAGGCAGCTGCCGGCTGGAGAGCCACAGCCCCGACCCAGCCCCAGCACCCTGCTCAGCGCGGATGCAGTGGTGGTAGGGACACGGGAGAGGGCTCTCCAGCTTCTGCCTTGCCTTGAAAACGTCTTCCTCCTGCCCAGCCCCAAGGGATTTGGAAACCACCAGCCCAGAGTGGTATTTTGTGTGTGCACTATGGTGCTGGAGGGAAGCCGCAGAGCGGCCGGCGAAGCCTTTCCCTCCCCGCCTTGCCCGATGCTCCCCAGACAGCGGCTGCAGCAGCCGGGTGGTGGGAGCTCCGAGGAGGCGGCAACACCGGGCAGTTTGTGGACATTGGTAACAAAACGAGGACAAAGCAGAGAGAAGCTGGCTGGGACCAAGCAGCGATCCTGTGCCTGCGCCGCAGCGTGGGGAAGCAGCTCTGTGACTGCTGCTAGACCGCACTCGTGGATGCAATGAGGCGGCGGTAATGATATATGCAATCAATTAAACATGACCAATTTTTAATTAGATGTATAAACACGCCTAAAGTTAAATGAGGTTTCTTTATAGAGAAAGAATGCAGCACGGTACCATATTAAATGAGAAACTCATGGTGTTCCCAAATGGGAGCTTCCCAGCTTCACACGTGGAGCCGCCTTTGGAAACCGACCCCTCGCCTTCCACCCTGCCTCTTCGCAGAAGCCGCTTCCAGTGGTCCGGGGTGTCTGGGTGCGGGACCCAGGGCTCGCAGGGACGCAGCCGCTGGCAGGGCTGAAGGACAGGAGAGGGGCCACATCCTGCTCCTTCAGGAGCCTCAAAGCAGCTGGGATGAGCCCCGGCGTTTGCCCTGCTCAGCCCAGCTCCCGCCTCAAACCATGCTTTGCAGCACCTCTCCGTCCTCCTCCTCGCCAGCCTCATGGCCAGGCCCCCGCAGATGGTCTCGCTCTCGGCTGGGGTGCTTTCCCTCCCCTCCCAGATGCACACCTTAATATAATGCTGCCGTTACAGAGGAAAAGAAACAGAAGAAAAAGAGTGAACCGGTTTCTAATTATGCCTTGTTTGCTTTCATTTAGAGCTAATTCAGCCCACACAAAAGTTATTCTCCATATTAAAAGAAATATATATTTTTAAAAAAACACAGATGCATGGCTTCATTAAAAAAATTAAAATGTAGAAACTAAGTAGTGTCTATTTCCACCTTTCCCCCTCTGATTAAAAACTATTTGCATTTCAAAACAAACCATCATTAATTTGGACCAAATGTTACCAGGGCTCTTCTTTCTAGTCAGGATAATTAAGCATGTGGCACGGCGGTGAATGACTCCATCTTTGTGCAAAGGCTCAGATTAGCTTCTTCCTCTGGGCTGAGGGGGTGACTCGGGGGACGCAGAGCCCGGGTTTTGCAGCAGCTCATTGCACTGATACCTCCTGGACCAGACATCTGCGGCCCAGGCACCGAAAGGTGGGGTGGTTCACCCCCCCCCGCCTGCCAGGACCAGGGCTCGCTGCTGCTCTGGGGTACCCAGAGAAAATGCTTCCTGAAGGTGAAGCCAATGCTGAGCGTGCACGTCAAAAATTAAGGGCAAGAAAACCCCCAAGGAAGCTTTTAGACCCGAACCTGTAATGATTCCTGCACAGACTTGGAAGATCTGGCTGACAGCAGTGGTATTTTGTGCAGGCACAGGGATCTGCCAGCACAAGCTGCAGGCCACGGTAGTTTGAGAAGAATAAAAAAGCCCCAGGAAATCCAGAGCTTATTTGCAGGAAACCCAAACACTTGAAAGAATGGAAAGTCACCGCCGAAGGTGAGGATCTGCCTTCCACCCCCCGCCCGTGCACCGCTCCTCCTCCTCTGCGTTTTGCTAAAGCCTTGGAGGATGGGGCCGGGGAGCAACGGTTGCCTTCACACCTGCCCTAGAGCAGAGCACAGCCCCCGGCCCCCGCACAGCTTTTGCTCTCTCCCTGCATCGCTCGGGTTTTGTGGTGCACCCGGCCGGGGGCTGTGCTGGACCGGGCAGCGCCCGCGGAGGCAGCTGGCTCTGAGCATCCTGCATCCCGCAGCCCCCCGGTCCTGGGCCAGGGTGACGGGCAGACACGTCTGAGAAGCAACGGTCCACCAAGAGTCAAATCCTCTGAGACAGCGGGTGCCACCGAATGGGGAGCGGGTGCCATGCGGGGGGAGCTGGGTGGCGGAGGGAGCAGCTTGGGTCAGAGCACGCAATGCAGGGCGGGGAGGAAGACGTTCAGGAGCCTTTCCTCAGCCCCCATGTCTGAAGCTGAAGGGTTACAGGCAGCAAACTCTGCAGGGCTGCTTCTCCCAAGGGGTTTGGCAGCTGCCTGTCACAGGTGGATTGGGGCTTTTTGTCCCCTGTGATAGTGCTGCCATGTCAAACAACAGATTTCAGTGCCTGCGCTGCAGCGGAGGACAGCCATGAGACATGGTCTGTGGCTGATCTCACTTGTCAGAAGAGTCAGCACGGCTGGAAAAGAAGAGAAACCTGCAGGCTCACAAGCGCTTCTACCCTTAGGTGGGTGTCTGTTCCCCAGCCTCAGCACCGTCCGGGTATTTTACATTTTCTTCCCAGGGTGACTTATCCTGGAAGGTCTCAACAGGGGAAGGACATCTTAACTCAAAGCCGGGCAGCCCAAGGAATCGTATCATGGAAGAGCTTCTCCGTGAGAGGGTCCTCAGCCTCTGGGCTTCAAAACCATAAGGGCTTCCTACAGAAGCTGCAAAATACAGCCTACAGCCGTGAGAGCACCGGGGCCGATCTAAAACGGATGATGAAGCTCTTTGCTCAAGGGCTGCCTGTGCTGACGAGCGCCAAGGACGGGGGATGCTGCGCCGACCCCGTGCCTTGCTGCGAGAGGGGCAGGGTGGGAGCCGGGCAGATGCTCTGCCCTGCAACTGCTCCCTCCTCTCGCCTGTGTTCTGGCTCCTGAAACAGCCTGTGGGCACATCAACATAGGAATTATGGACAAACATCATTTGCCAAGACTTTTCCTTCATTGCAGTTGCCTACTGTGTGTGTTTGCTACTGGTTTTAAGCCCTGGCCAGGTCCTGCGGGCACCCACCGCCCCCGAGGCGCGCGGGACTGCCCCGCTCCCGTCCCCCACAGCAGCTCCGGCATCTGTTTTCCGGGTGATATTGGCCAACATTCCTCTCAAATAACATTCCAGAGATATTTACAAGATATGTACAGAAAATAAATACACGAAAAGAGAATTTATTAAAAATAATAAAACCGAGGAGCTGAGGAATGCCTTGCCTGCCCCACTGACACTGTGCAGCCACCCACGGGTGCTGCCCACGGACCAACGCTGGGCCGGAGCAGGGCAGCCCTGCAGCGGAGCAGAGAGGTGCAGAGGCCGTTAGCTTTTACACTTTTTTTTTTTTTTTTTTACCCAGTTTTACCTCACGCATCGGCACGGCTTCGTCATCGTCTCTCTAGAGCAGGACACGGAGCTCGGAGAAGTCCTCCCCCCCGGGGTCCTACCAGCGCGGCTCACCACCTTGTTGCAGCTCACGACTGTCCGGATAACCCATCCCTGGCACCCACTGCTGCTGTGCGGATCAAAGATGCTCTGCTCACAGCGGAGCGTGAAACAGCTCGGAAGTGCTGTGCCGAAGAGGAGAAAAAAAGCAGACTATTAATTAACAGCAAATGTACAGTTAATGGGGCTTTTTTTCCCTTCCTAAACAATTCATCAAAATGATTTCACTGAAATTTAGCTGATGGGGCGCTAAATGCAGCTGGTCTGTCCTGCTCTGTTTTTTTTCTGTCCTGGCTAGAACAGAAAGCTGATATTGCAGCCTCGGATTTGGGATTAACTACACACTTTTGGGGATGGAGACAGTGGGAGTGAATAAGTTAGTGCTTCTGCCCCGCCAGAATTTAGAAGATATAGGGGCTGTAAGCAAAAGGGTTACAATACACAAAACTGACATACTACTCACCCCTCTCTTTATACACGCTCCTTTACTGCCTGCAAGTTCATTTAAATACAGAGCAGAAATTCCTATCAGGCCAGTTTAGGGACCGTAATAAAGCCAAGCTAGGGAGGAAGGCCAAGCTGGTTATTGGTGATGCCGTTACTGGATATGTCCTGCTGTTACCGAGAAAGCTTGACAGAACCCTGAAATGGCCTTGCTTCACAGAAAAAACTTTGAAAAAAAATAAGGTTGTTAAATTTTTTAGTGTTTTTTAAGATTGCTCTTATATAGAAAGAGGGAAAACAGCTGTTTACTGCTTTAAAGGCTTGCTTTTTTCCTTAGAAGTCACATTGCTTTCGGAATTTAAAGGTACAGAGAAAGGCTAAATGTAGCCTAGAAAACTGCCCAATATTTCAAAGCGCTCAGCTGCCTCCGTCTGAGCTCATTCCGGTCCCCGGCTGAGCAGCGTGGGCTCAGCTTTAAGCATACGCTTCATGTCCCCATCAAAGCCGCGCACTGACGGGCTTTGCCGAGTCAGAGCCAGGAGGTGCTCCTGTGTCTCTGCCTCCTGTACGCCCCAAACACCCTGAGCTCGGGGGCACAGGCTGGGTCCCACAGCAGGCGCTGTGCTCCGACCACCACAACAACCACAGAACAGAGCAGAATAGAACAGAACATTTTCAGTTGGAAGGGACCTACAATGATCATTGAGTCCAACTGCCCGACCACTTCAGGGCTGACCAAAAGCTAAAGCATGTTATTAAGGGCACTGTCCAAATGCCTCTCAAACACTGACAGGCGTGGGGCATGGACCACCTCTCCAGGAGGCCTGTTCCAGAGAGGTGGGGTGTGAGCTGCAGTCCAGGGAGACAGCGATGGACAAACAGGATCCAGCTGCCAGAGGAGCAAATCCTGGAGCCTCACAACTTTCCCATCCAGCCATGAAACAATCTGCTGATTTTATTGAAACCAGATCACTGGCTTCATCCCGCAGTCGCTGCTTCAGCCGGTTCGTCACGTCCAGCGGCCCTTGGGAGCTGCCCGGTGTTGTGAGGGGAGCAGGAGAAGATGACAGAAAAGATGCAGGCTGGCCGAGTTCCCCATCGCAGCCTTGCCCACGCTCGCAACGTGTACACATATGTTTCCAAAAAAGGTGGATCAAGGCATTGGCAAGATCTGGAGGGGCTGGCTCAGAGCCCGCATGGCTCCCATGAAGTCCTGCCCACCACACTTTTACCCTTTGGCTTGTCCTTTTGCCTGCAATATTCCAGCTGGTCCTTTCCTCTTATACCTCTCCAGATGCCTTAGTTGCAGAGAACAGGGCTGGCACCCCCTTTCCCTGGTGGGGTGGTGTGCAGGGAAATGCCAGCATGCCCAGGGCTCAGCCCCAGCCCGATACCCACACGCTGGCAGGTACCAGCCCAGCTCCCCTGGCCCGGTGGGGAGGAAAGGCTTCAGTCTGAAAGTCCTGATCTGCCCCAGCCGGCCGCAGCAGGTCCAGGCTTGGCTGGCAGCCGTGGTTCCTGTGATCAGAAACAGCTGAGGGTCACAGCAAATCAGCCAAAATTGTCACCGTCTCGCCGCAGCCCGTGTCCTCCATGGAAGCCCGAGTTTATCCCAAAGGTCACAAATTAAATGGGTCCGCAGTGAGTTCATGAACGAAAGTAACCAAGCCTGGAATTACTTATCTCGGTTGTGGTGGCACCCAGGGACACGGCCGGCACCGGAGCATCCCTGGCTGAGAAAGCACAAAGAGGCGGAAACCGATTTCCACCGGTGGTGCTGGAAAGCCCTGAGATTTTGGTCCTTTTGAAATCAGTCGAGTGACTAAGTGCTAGCGAGCTAACGAGGGTCGTTAGCGGTTCATCACGGAGGCCTAATGACTTTCACCGGTTTGCATATGTTGCAGCACACTTGGTGGTGTTGCTGGAGAGTCTTAACAGAAAAAACACGATTTGTTCTCAAGTTTCACAAATCTGGCCCTGGGACTGAGCCTTGAGGAGCTCGGTGAGGGCTGGGGGTGTCCAGACCGGCGGAGGGCTTTGCTGGGGTCCCCGCGGCGGCTCCTTGCCCCCAGGGATGGAGGGAGGTGGGTGACTGGATAAAACTATCCAGCAATGACAGACTCCCCTTTAATGCCCTGCACAGACTTTAGCAGAGAGCGAGTTCCCCCTCGCTTTAAAGATCATCCCTCGGTGCTCCTTGTGCGGGGATTTGACGGACCTTGGTACAGGGGAGAAACGGACAATAAAAATAATAAAAGTTGGAACGTGAAACCAGCTGGCCTGGAGTCACCGTCCTAAAGAGAAGAAGAGCGAAAGCCCAACCACCTGCGATGGCAGAGCATATATGTTTTTATTTCAAAATATTACTTAAAGACTGGTGCTTTTGTCCCATAATATTACTTAAAGGGTGTTAAATTGTAGGCAATATGTGGTTTGGTATAAACCTTCTGAAGTGCAGAGCTGCACCAAGATGAGCACGGCCTGTCCTTTATAATCTCAATGATTCCTTTAATTGGCTCAATTTACAATCCTTCACTGATGGCCTTTTCCTGCTCCACTGTGGTGTAAAAAACACAAAGCCGCTTTAGGGGATTGCTGAGCTGCCCTTCCTTGCTCTGGGGCTGATCCAAAGCAATATGAACAGCAGCAAATGTGGCTTTGACTGATTTATAAAATTTAGATAAATAAATGTGAGAAATAAAGCACATCCCTGCCTGGTCGTCCTTGCTCCAGAGAGGCCAAGCTTGGATGTAGCAGGAGGAGCAGGAAATCCGGATTGGGGGATTGCAGCGGGACCCTCCAAGTCACTGCTGAGGAACGTCGGTGTTTCTGGTCCCAGCATGGGGAGAAGTGGGGTGTCCCACGGCATCCCCATGGGGACCCGCCTCGTGCACCCCACCGTGGCAGAGCAGGAGCTGCCCCGCTGGCCTGCCCGGGCAGGGTGCAAAGGGCGGCCTGATAGAAACGCCGGGGCTTAATTTGCCGTGTGCAATTCCGGGGAGAGGAGAGCATCAGCCCATTAGGGTTGCTAAGAAACCCAAGCTGGCACCCAACTTACCCGAACAAAACAAGCCTGCGACTGACACTTGAAAATCAACAGCGCCTTCAACCATCGCTCTCCTTCCTCTGCCCCCCGATTGCGCACTGCAAGCTTTGGGAGAGGCTGTGGGGTGCAGGGGGGACCCATGGGGCTGGGGGCCGTGGGGGCCAGGACCCCAGCCCGCTCCCTGCCCACCCTCACCGCAGGCAGGTTTCACCAGGAAAGCATCTCCGCTTTGCTACATGAAGAAAACTCAGTGTGCACAGACACCCCAGGTTCGATCCCTTGCGTTTGCTTATTTATTTCTCTCCAGCAGCTTTGGGGCAGGGCGAGGGACCCCTCTCCTGCGGGACACACAGATCACCTCTGTCCGTGCAAAGAATTCGCCCAGGCATATTGTAATAACACTCCTCTCAGGATAAGGACTTAATCCTGGCTGCTTCTTGCCATCCAGGAAAATATCCCGAATATTTTAACAAGGCAGCGTGTTATCTGTGCCCCCCCGCTCGGCTCAGACAAACCGTTCCCAAATTATCACGGGGATATAAGTGAGGTAATAACCCGGGATGACAGGCTAAACTCAAGGACCACTTGGCTGCAGCTAGTTAAACATCTATTTCTGGCACTTTTTTCCCCAAAGTCTGATTTTTTTGAAACAGAGAAAATTAACAAAACCCGGAGCTAGCCGATTTCAACAAAGTGTTTTGATGAATAATATGCCATAATGGGCCAAAACAAGATAGGGAGTTTATCTCATCCCACTGCACATCACATTTCATGCTCGCATCCGCTTGTTTCCAGCCTTCCTGCCTGGGCTGTGATTGGAGAGTCTGTTTTCTTTCATAATCTGCTTCAACTGCTCCAAAATGGAACATTTCGAGGGTTCTAGAGAAAAAGGTTGTTTTTTTCTTCCATCAGTGCCATTCTGTCAAGAGACTTCTGCAGGAAGTTGAGGACAATCAACTTGTGAAGTTGGGAAATTTTCTCAAAATGCAAATATCGTCCCTCTGTCATCTCAATTTTAAATCCCAACGCAGTGCAGGTCACAGAGGTGAAGAGGCAAACATGGCCCCCTGTATCCGCATCTTCCCAAACACCTGAGCTGTTTTGGGAATGGGCTGATCATTTCGTTACATATTTATTAAGATCATCTCTCCTTAGGATGTTGGGTAGAAAAGCAAGTGCAAATTTAATGAATGATTGATCGTTAAAACCACGTGCCTATTTGCCTTTAATTTCGTATTTTTATATATGAAAAAAGCCCTTAAAACCATCTTCTCTCTGATGTCTAGGAAAAAGAATTAAAAAAAAAGCAAGGGAAACTTGCAGGTCTGTTTGTGGGACCAGCCCCCGCTCCCCAGTCCCGATCCCGAGCCGGGATGCTGGGACCTCCCGAGGATGCCCCGGGGCAGAGGCGGTGGCCTGGGACGCCTGGATCAGCTGCAGACCTCTGCTCCCTCAGGCGGTGGTGCCATGTGTTTCCATTTATAAATTAATTAAATTTCATATTAGATCCACTTGAGGATTTTGTGCGCTCACTGCCTCTCCCGGGATGATGTCCCAAGGCACCAGCTGGTTAGAAACATCCAGCTTCTTACCCTCAGCAATACAGGAGTGGGAAAAAAAACCACTTTAGACCCGGAGTCAACACTGGGCTTTAGCTAATGCATCTTTTTGGTGATCAGACTGAGAGAAGGAGCTACCTGAAAGCTACCTGGAGCGTGGGAGGAAGCACGGCCCCTCTCCAGACCTGTGTTTGCAGCATCTCGCTGAGCGCAGGGCTGTCCTTAGGGCAGCCCGGGTTAGGCAGTGCCTCGCTACGGCAGGCTGCCAGGCAGGCGGCTGCAGACCCTGACCTTTTCGATTCGGTGCAATAACATCCTCATCCCGTGGGCTAACCGGCTTCTCCAGGGTAACAGCACGAGCCACCCACAGGGAGCAGGCAGCTTGCTGGCTGCTGCTGTGGCTCCAGGCAGAGCTGCCCTTGCAGGCAGGGTCGGACAGGGATGAGCGGGCGTCAGCAAGCCCCAGGCTGACAGCCCCAGCAGGGCCAGGCAGCAGGAGCGGCAGGGCAGCAGCGAGGCCGTGGAGGAGCTCTGTCCCATCCATGCGGCATCTGCCCTTCTGCCCTCCTGGGGCTCTCCCGGCACCCAGCGAGCAGAGCCAGTTTGCTGGCATGAATTATTTATTGGCAGCGCGATGGGTTTTGCTGCCGACAGGACCGCGGGGCTGGGTTACAAACATGGTCTGGAGTGGCCCCTTGTGTACTGTGGTAATGGAGGATGCTGCGGCACTCGTCAGGCTGACAGGCTGCTGAGAGCTTGGGGAAAAGCTCCTCGCTCCAGCCTCCCAGGGGAAATGCAGTGGACTACCAGGTCCGGCTGGACACCAGGACGCAGCGCAGCCTGGCCTCGGAACATGCTCCAGCACGTAGCTCTTGTGTTGCCATGTTGGTTTGGCAGTGCCAACGTTAATTATTAAATAGTGGTAGTCAGGAGGGCGATGCTGGGGAAGGCTGCTCTGCTCTGTGCCTCAGCTCAGCTGGAACATGTGAATGATGCAGGGCGTGTGGAAGGTCTGCTGCCCTTCCAGGAGAGCCTAACAGGGATTTTTCTCTGGGGACAAAACATGCTGCCACGCTGGCTTTTGCATGCACATCTCTTCCCGGGAGCTGGGGGGTGATAAGGGAGGTGGAAATGAGAACGTGAAATGGGATGCTTTGACGTGAGAAAGCTGTAAGGCACACAGTGCAGCTGCTGGATGCTCAGCACCTAGCCGTGCCTCTCCAAAAAGAGTGGAAGGAAAAAATAAATAAAATAAAATCCCAAATCAATTAAGCAGCCAGACACATTTGCTCCAGGAGCATTTGTTCAAAAGCCGTAAGTAATGTACTTCCCTTGACTTTAGTGATCAATGCTACTTACCCACATGCACTCCAATTAATAAAACCTTTGTTCTCTTGGCCCTGGTCCACGCTGGCTTTTTAGCATCGCACATCCTCCGGAGCAGCCCTGACCGCCCCCCAGCAACCTGTGCCAGAGCGGCCTGCACGTTTGCAGGTCCTGGCTGAGGTCAGAGGGGATGGAGAGAGACTTTCTCTTGCCCTTGCTTGGCCCCAGGGGAGCCCACGTGTCCGGACACAGGGCGCCCAGGAGATGCCCCAGTGGAAGAGTACCCAAAAAGGCTGCCTGGGCAAGTCCGGAGGGGGTTAATGGAACTGGCTGCTCTGCCACGGGGACAGAGCCCAGTGTGTTGGCTTTCGGGGTGGGGAGGGCATGAGCAGTGGGGAGCAGCAGCCCACGTACCCGTCCCATGAAAGCCTGAGCCGGGTGCAGCGCAGTCCCCATGGCTCCCCGCTCGGGGGGGGGGCTGCAGTCCCTCGTGTGACAGCGTGGGAAGGGCCGGTGGAGGCTGGTTCGTGCCCCTGGTCTGGCTGGTGAGACCCCCATAGCCAGAGCTGGGCCAGCCCTGCAGCGAGCTCCTCGCATCCGAACTGGGATGGGCTTTCCCTGCCTCTGCGCACGTCCCGCCTGCGCTTCTTGGAACAGACGTTTTGCTCCAAACGCTGTTATTCGTGGAAATGCCTGTGCTTGTGCACACACGGGCACATTCCCGTGTGGAAAAGTGCTGTGTGTAAAGGACTCTCAAAGAGAGAAATATGTCCCGGTCACTTTGCATACGCAGGCAATTACCGTGTGAGAGAGCAAACGCGATGCACCCTCTCGAAGACAGCGAACACGTCCGATGCCCCCTCTCCTTCGGGAAGAGAACCAGATGCTTTTAAGCCTGGGGATCTGAATGTCTAGCGCCATTTCTACTTGTTTTTCTTTGTGCAGCCTCTAGACCTCAGAGGCTTATTTCATCTCGGTGCCAGGATCGCTCCCCTGCTGACAAAGGGCAGCCTGAGCCACTTCTCCATGTCGGCAGCTTCCCTGCATCCCCCCCCATGGCAGCATCCCTGTCCCCATCCACACCGCCCCAAGACCCAGCGCTCGGAGGCCACCCACGGCAAAGCTTGCCAGCCCCGAGATTTCTGAAGGGCCGCAGCCTGAGTCACACGCTGGCAAAAACCGCGGTGGGGTCACAAGCAATTTGCCGACAAGAGGGGCCCAAGCGGTGATTCACAGCTCGAGCGGTGGCCAAGGGATGAGGAGCTCTTAATCTCCCTCCCAGGGTCTGGAGCCGCGCTCTTGCCCATTTCTCTAATCTATGGACGCAGAATCAGAGGCAGCAGCATTGCCTAGGGAATAGGCGAGATTTATTTTGAGCTAACATGAATGCTATTTTGCAGCACTGGGATGTTTAACCTTGGCCAGGAGGAATGATCTTGCTATTGTATAGCGGATAATTAATTGTTGCAAAACCCCCAAGAGATCAGACAAACGGAGGGCAGCTCCGAGGCAAATTCCCAGATTTACACAGTGCCTTCAGCCACTGCCACCACCCCCGGCCCAGGGAGCCGTGTCCAGCGAGCGCGGCGCTGGGTGCTGAGTGGGCAATTTAAAGCAAATTGCAGAGTCCAAGGGCCAGCTCCAAAGCACTACATCAAAAGTGCCTGCGTGGGTTATCGTGCGATACGCCCTGAAGTGGAGTTTAACGCCTCATCTTTCCCCCTCCTCTGCCGAGCTCTCTCCCATCCCCAACAACTGCATCACGGCCCAATATCTCGTGTCCTGCGGCTTCCCCGGGGCAGAGACCTGCACCCTCTCCCCTGGGGCGCCTGATGGGATGGCGGGGGGTCCCCAGGCGGGCACCTCTGCTGGGCAGTGGTGTGGTCGGCCCTGGTCTGCAGCTGCGGGGCAGGAGTGGGCAGCAGGCAGCGGGCAGCGGGCAGCGGGCAGTGGGCAGCAGGCAGCGGGCAGCGGGCAGCGGGATGCAGCGCCCACCGTGCCGGCGGCTCGCTCCCCTTGCCTGCCTCATTTACCACGTTTCCGGCTGTTGTGGGACAAATCAGCTTTTTGTGTAAATCTGTCTGTAGCCAGAAGTCAGCGAGTTTCCTTAAGTGAGTTTTTCGTGTATTTTTAATAAAGGTCACTCTGTGTTTACTGGCAAAGGCAATCAATATTGGTTCATTATTTATAAAGGATCCCACTGGTCTGTAACGACCTGCGGTCGGAGCACACAGCAAGTTTCATTCTCAGCCTCTTCCACCCGTTGGAGGGTCCAGCTGCCTTCTGCCTCTGCCCAGCCTGAGGGTCGCTTGGTTTTCAGCTGTTTCCTCCTCCCTCGTGCCCCGAGATGGGGCTGGCAGGAGCCCACAGCTCTGCCGAGAGGCCAAGCTGCCCGCAGCACGGCTGCTCCAGCCAGGCACCGCCGCTCGCCCCTTCCCCACTGCTGCCCGAGGGAGCCCACCCGTTTCCATCCATCCCCTCGCCCACCGCTCAGTCCCGGCAGCCGAGGGACCGGCTCTGCCAGAGCTGCCAGCATGGAGCCTTTGCTGTGCTGCCACCAGTGGTCCTGCCACAAAGACTTCAGCTGTCCCCCCTTCCCCATGCCCATTCCTGCTCCCTCCTGCCTTTGAGCCTCTTGCGCTGGCTTTAGCCAGCCCCCTGACGCTTGCTTTAATTTGCCTGAAGCTGTGCCTGCACGCAGAGCATCCTCTCAGCAGATTCCCGGCGGCTGTTAGCCCTCAGCCTGGTTGCAGAAGAGGAGCGTTGCTGTTCCTGAGAGCTGAGCCGCCCCTGCAAGCGATCCCATCGGGGCAGGGCTGGGGCAGTCACTCAGGATCAGGCTGGGGTAGTTACTCAGGGCATGGAGCTCCCCCTCCCCGGGCAGACAAGCCGCGCATGCTGTGCCGATCGGGCACGGTACGGGCGTCAGTGATGAGTTTGGGTTTTCCTGCGGCCGAGGGTGCCTGCGGGGAACAGCACCTGGCAGTGGCTGCCTCTTGCTCCAGCTGCAGCCCCGTCACCCTGCCATTCCCCCCCTCTCCTTTCTGCTCAGAGCAAAGCCACAGCCTCGGCTGCGTGAAAACCTGCGCTTACTGTGATGAGGGGAGAGAGGGGGAGAAGAGAGAGAAAGAGACTAACGCCTTAATAAATTTGATTTCAGAGCAAACGAGATGGCTGCTGCTCCACGGCGCGGCTATGTTAACCTGGTTTTACATTACTGGCTGAGATGGGAAGCACGGCTATTTTTAGGCTCTTAATACCAGTGGAAGAAAAGAAAAAGAAAGAAAAGAAAAAGAAAGAAAAGAAAGAAGAAGAAGGTATAAACCCCGCAGTAAATAACTGGGCCTGGGTGGGACTGGGGTGAGCTGTGAGGGCATGTCTGGACCCGCTCGCCCCGGTGAAGCCCCATCCGAGGCTCAGCCATGGGCGCCCAGGTGCCCCAGGTCTCAGGCTGCTGCCACTCGCAGGAGAGGGCTTGGGACATGTCTCAGGGCTGGAAGGGGACACTGCAGCGCTAGGAGGTCTCCAGCCCGTGAGAGCACACGCGAGGCTCATTCAGGGGCTCAAGCTCGGGGGGGCCCAGCTGCAGCATCACCATTCCTGCTGGACACAGAGGATGCGCAGGTACCGCATCCTGCCTGTCCGCTGCTGCCCTCCCTGCGCACCGGTCCTGCCTCGTGTCCCGCAGCTGGGCTGTCCTGCTCCTCCATCCCTCCTGGTCCTCCCCTCCACGGCAAAGGAGCTGCTGTGGCGGAGGGGAGCCCCAGGGACAGAGACGCCCGGAGGAGCACAACTCAGGAAGGATGAGGGACGTCCAGAGAGGCAAAGCCTTGCAGTGAGCTCCGGATGCAACACCATTCGCCGGAGAAACCTCCCTGCCTTTGCCCTAGTGTTAATGAGCCGGAGATAATTAGAGCAGATTCACATCTGGCCGCAGTGTGTGGTTACCTCCTGCTCGAACAGCCCCTGAAACGGCGGGTCCCAGCCCAGGTGCTCCCCTCCGGAGCTGGCAAAGAGTCTGAAGGGGAGATTTTTTCACTTATACTAAGACTCATAATACCGGGGAATAGCTCGTCCCGGCTTTTGGCAGGGCAGGCACATCCCTGGTGCTGCCAAACCAGGGGACCTGCGAGCAGCTCTCTCCCGGCCAGGGCTGGCCCCAGTTTTGGGGTGCAGGGAGAGCCATCACTTCCCGCTACGCCTGCTGCTGCTGCAGCTCGGCTGCCTGCTTCCCCACTGCAATTAACGCCGTTCAGCTGGGTCTTCTCCAAGCACCTAATGAGGGGCGCAGCAGCTAAGAAGGTGTTTGTGTCGTGATTTGTGTCATGTGTGTTTTGGGCACAACTGGAACATTGTTCCCACAGCAAGCAAGAAGTTCCTTCTGAATTTTATCATTATTGTTAGAATCTGAAGGATAAAATAAAATAGAGGGGAGAGTGAAACACATGACCATATCAGCTGGAAAAAAATGAACCAATTCTCTTAAAAACATGGGAAAGAGCGTTTCATCTCCCTCCCTTTCCCATGAAGAATAAGGAAAAGCTGAGGCAAATCCCACAGATGCGTCAAGGTTGCTGAACTTACTTTTTCCTCGGGATAAACTTGTGCAAGAAGAGGAGTTGAGCTGCAGCAGAGCAGAGCGGGGCGCAGGGGCTGCGCTCGCCGGCGCTGCAGGTCGGGGGCTGCCGGGCGCCCGTGGCCAATTTACTTAGAGTTCATTGACCTGAAATTGGGAATCAAAAAGGAAGAGAAATTTAAAATAAATGTTCCAGCAAGCTTCGTTTGTACCGTGGGGAGCTGCACAGGATTGCGGAGGGTAGGGATAAACCATCCTGATGATGTCAAAGCTCTAAATAAGAACCCATCCTGCTGATGGGGTTTGAGATCAGGGAGCGAGCAGGGAGCTGGCTGGAGTTACTGTCTGTGGGAAGGAGCTTGGCTGATGACCCCGAACATCAATTTGAAATAATCAACTTGCTTCCCCTTCAGAAAACAAAGTCCTGGGAGGTTTGCAACGGGGAGTCAGATTAATAGCCCAGAACTACGTGTCGGGCCAAGCATGTGGCTGTGTCTGAAGAAAAGGCCAAGCTCACAAGAAGCGATGGCGGCGGGGTTTCCCAAAGAGCCCTCAGCTCTGCTCAGGGATGGATTTTGGGTCCCTGCGGGTGCTGCAGCCAGCTGGGGCTGCAGCATGGCCAGACCACCCGGCATCCCCCGCCAGGAGAGGGAACGCTCTCGGCCCCTCGGGACCCCGCAGGCCATTTCCATCACCCTGGGTTTTTTTCCAGTTGGGTTTTGGCAGAATGAACACTGGTACGGGCCTGGGAAATGCTTCTGGTGCCCGGCATTGGGCTCCGAGGGACTGCCCACTAACAGCGGGCTAGAAGGCAAAAGCCGCAGGATAAGTCAGGCAGACATTACAGAAGTAGACAATTTCTGATAAAATATTCAGCCCAAGCTGCCTTTGAACCTGCTGTTAATTCCTCCTTGGCCAAGTCTGTGATTGCATTTCCCAAATACCAACGTAAGAATGTATTTGCACAGCATAAACCTGATCTGTATCAACATTTTCCCCTTTGCACTTTGGTCCCATTTCCCCAGGACTCAAGGTTTGAAAAGATCGCGTTTGTGAAGGATTTGTCACCATGCTACGCAAAATCTCCCTCTCTTTGTCTGCCAGTCCTCGCCTTTAGCAAGGGGAGCCTCCAGCCTGCCCTCTCCTCGGTGAGACCCTCTCCTTCCCCAGCCTCTTCCTCTGAGCGAGAGATTTTTACAAAGGTACGAACAACATTTTTACAGCTCTATTCCATGCTGATTTTTTCTGCTGCAAAACGCTCCTCTCGGCCCAGGTCCATCGGCTATCGCTTCCCCCTTCACCGCTGGGCTGTGAGACAGCAGCCAATGCCAGTAATGCCTGCGACAAAGCTGCTGTAATCCTTCTTTCTGCCTCGCTCCTGCTCGTCTATCCCAAGCCTGCTTTCATTAATTAGGAGTGAAAAATAGCAATCATTAAAAACTGTTCTTCATTAAAACGTGCTCTCTTTCTCCTGTCCTTCTTGTCTGTTGGCACTCCATCCAATTACTCTGTTCTGCGTGAAGAGCCCCTTCAGGTCCCCCCTCCCATGTACCCCCCTGCCTGGGTCCTCTCCCCGCAGCAGAGCAGCAGGGGACGCCGGGGACTTGCTTGGCTCCAAACACCATCACCAAAATCGGGTGAAAGGAGGGGTGGGCAGCCTGGCACGACAGGGACATGCCCTGCAGACAGAGCCCTCCAGGGAAGCCGAGATCGGCCTTGCTGAGTGTCAGTGCCGGCCGTTCTGGTCCCAGTTTAATAACAAAAGCGTGTGCCCTTGGCACTGCAGCGTGATCTATCGCTCCTTGGCTGGAGAGTAAAACCCTTCCTAGAAAGATGAGTTGGAGGGATGGCAATAGAAGGAACAAGGAAAGGATGTACAGCTGTCGCCTGTGCCCTGGAAGCTCTGCCCAAGCTGGGAAGAGGCAGCTTCACAATCTGGGGCCTCCCTCGGTGCTCAGAGACGTCCCAGAGCTGGCACTGCTGGGACCCTGCCCCGCTCCTGACGGCACCGTGCCGCCTTCGGCCAGCTCTTCATTCGAGATGAATGAACGCAGCTCTTGCTAGTGACACTCACCCATGAGATTGTGTTACAAAACAATAACAGTAATAATAATAATAATAATAATAATAGGAATAATACAATAGAGCTTCCCTAATTTACACTAAATGACTGGGAGACCCGTTGTGAGTTAATGAAATCTGCAACTTAGCAACCAACGGAGCAAATGCTGCTTTGCATAGCCAGGGTAATTCATCACCAGATGCACTTTGTTCGCCCATTTTGACAATTGTAGTTTATT
Organism: Balaeniceps rex; assembly: GCA_013401315.1. Taxonomy (NCBI): domain Eukaryota; kingdom Metazoa; phylum Chordata; class Aves; order Pelecaniformes; family Balaenicipitidae; genus Balaeniceps; species Balaeniceps rex. Next base: position 109,080 of record VYZW01042002.1, read on the forward strand.
TTTAGTTATTGATGCTATCTCGTAATATCCCATTAAACATATGGAAGTGCGTTTTGTAGAAGCAAAGAGGTCTCCGAAGCCTTTGTGGTGGGCTGCTCTCCCAGCAGGGGCTTAGGGGTGCACAGACCGGTGGAGCCCGGGACACTGCTGTCCACGAAACGCCGTGGAAGCGGCGGCAGCACCTGAGCCCCTCAGAGCCCGGTGCTGGCGCTGGGCACCGGGCACCCCAACACCAGAGATCCCAGTGCCGGGGCTGGGATGCGCCGAGCAGAAGCCGCTAGCTGCCCTTGTTCACCTCTGCAATATCGAGCAGGTCTTTTGTGAGCAAACCGCTCTCCCACCAGGCAGGATCTGCCTTTGTTCTCTCCCCAGCCTCCCTCCCCGCAGTCTCCTCCTGCCCACGCCGCGCCCAGGTCCCTCGACCTGCCGCATCCCTCCCTCCCCTGCTCCCAGCCAGAGGTATTTTGCAAACACAAATGCATTAACAAGCTGGCAAGAGCCCCCATGAATATTTCATGTTTAACATGCCCTCGTTTCCTTCTGTTTAATGGATGCTCTCCCCATTATGTCTCCGCTTGTTTGAGCAGGATACCTTTTCAGTGGAACATAAAAGCCACTCCCTGGTGAGGTGGAGAGGAAACCACTTAGCTCCGTGATTCAATAGCCCCAGACACAGACGGGTCCAGCCACCCGCCCCGGCATGGGCGGCAGATTGGGTTTCCTTTAACAGCTCCTCTTTCCCCCTCTCAGCCCTCCCCCCCCACCCCCGCCCCGAATTTTGCTGGCACGCGAGCCCGGAAAGCCCCGCGCCTCCCCCAGCTGCTTTCAGGCCGTGGTTTGCCGGGGACACCAGACCAGAAGCCATCCTCGGGCATTTCTCATTGCCGCGGGCGATGCGGGGAGCAGGGAAGGTGCCAGGGTGGTGGTACCCAACCTCCGCTTCCCTCCAGCTGACACCTGAGCGGGGTGGGGGACGGGACGAGGGAGCCTGGCACCGAGCGGGTACCCGGGGCTGCGGGGGCTGTCCCCTGCCCTGCCAGGAATGAGGGGACATGGGCAGCTTTCCCTTGGCTGGCTGACACAGAGATCCCGCACTGCCAGCCAGGAGGTGTAACAGCCCCGGGACTGGCGGGACCTCTTACACGGAGAGGTGATGGGAAGACCTGGAGGGTGACTGCAGACAGGAACGGGAGTGATGGGGTCTGCAAGCTGGAAACGGCGGATTTAGTGGCTGGGATGGTGGAGGAGAAAGGCTGGTCCCATAAGCAAAGATGCTGCCCTCCAGATTTCTGGGAGCATCATTCCCTTGGCCTCTTGTTCCCCAGGGAACATCTCCTTTGGCTCAGCTCTCACTGGGGAAGCTGTGGGTTGAAAGGTGCCACCACCAGCGAGAGTCGCTGCTGACCAGCTGGGACACGACATCAGTGTGGCAGTGAACAGGCATCGGTGGTGTAATCCCAGGCTCTGCAAAATTGATGACAGAAGATGTGTTAGCTGCAATAAAGGCCAAGAAGCGAGGCAAAAAATGAATTGATGTGACAAGAGGTTTAAAACTTTAAACATGGGTCGCCTGTGCGGTGAGCGGGGGCAGCCCAGTGGGGCTCAGCTCCTCCCAAATCTGCCCCCGCATCATCATCCCGGCACTGAGCCGCTGTGGTGCCTCTCCCGGTGCTGGCTGTGTGCCGATACCCGTCTCGCCCGGAGAGGGGGAGTGGGTGCAGCAGGCTCTGGGGGGCTGCGGGGCTCCCTGCACCCAGCAGAGCCGCTGCGTGGGGTCCCATGGCACTGCCCCCGGGGCTGCACCGTGCCCCTGCCGCTCTGGAGCTCAGTGTTTGCTCTGCATTTCAGTGAGTCCCGTTGCATCGCCAAACCTGCCCGCCAGTCTGCCGGGATGAGCGCAGGAGGTGGGCACCCGCTGAGATGCTGTCGCCGCAGGTGCTGCATCAGGAACCCCGAGCCGGGGTCCCACTTCAACCACACGAGCACGAATTGGCAACTTCAGGGTGCAACTTCATCTTTCAACAGCAAACCTGGGTGCTCCAGGTCTGGCTTCCCAGTGTGCGTCCAGGCTCTCGCATAGGAAGCCGTGTTCCCTGAGATGCCAAATACCTTTTGCTCCCTGGAGCTTCCCCAGGCTGGGATGTTTCAGGCAGGGTGGAGGGGCCTCAGTGAAAGCTGCCGCTGGAAAAGACTCGGTCTTAGGGAATCAAAAAGTGAAAAAGAAATTGATCCAGGTTTAATGAAATGTTACATTTCACTTGCAGGGAAATATTTGTTTTGTTCTGGAGCATTAGTTTTTAAAAAGTAGGATTGAAGGACGTTTTAAAAGCGAAGGATTTTGAAAAGAAAAATCGACACATTTCATTGTTGAAATGTCAAAGGGAGGTTCTTAATCTGGAAAAAAAGAAAATTTAATTTAAAGATCTCAGTGCGACCACAACAAAAGCAAAAAGTGCAGAACGGGTGCAGTTGGCTGAGAAAAACTTGTACTCAAACAGAATAATTTCCCATCTCAGAGGCTTCATTAGCAGCTCAAGTGCTGTGTGACCCCTGGGTCCCGGTGCGCGTCCGGCCCCGGTGGGCAGGAGAGCCCGGAGACCCCCCGGCCCTGCCCTGGCCGCGATGCTCCGTCCCACACCCCGGCATGGGACGAGCCCTCCTGCATCCCACCGCTGCTGGGGACCGGGACGGGCGGTGGGCAGGCACAGAGCAAGATGGCAACTGCAATTAGTTCTTCAGTTTTGATACAATTATAAATTACATGGAGTAGTAATGAAAACAAAGTCCCGGCCAACAGCATGTTCCTGCCAAGCCGCCATCAAGGGACTCTGGCTCGAATTAGATTTCCTCTGGTGACGGGGTGTTGATAGACCCCATTTGTGTGTGTACATGACGGGAGGGCTGCGGACAACCTGCGCGAGCCGGGATCGCTGTGGGATTGTGCCGGGGTCTCCCCAGCTCAGCCACAACATCCCGGGCACGAGGATCCGGTAGCGCTGGCAAGTCCCAAGATGCACATTTGTGCCGGGGAGCTTGGCTCAAACACCAGCAGCAGCAGCCGCCGGGGGAGAGCATCACGCTGCGCAGGGACACGATTCTCCCATTTCACTGGCAGACAAGCCCTGCTCCAGCTCCCACGCCCTCCTCATCCTCTGAGCTTCACGGGCATCAGGTGTCCCACTGTGGTGGGTGCCTGAGGCACCCGCCTTCCCCGGTGCTGGCTGCCGGCCGGGACAGGGGATGTCCTGGCTGTACTCACAGCAGCTCTGAAATGTCACTGCTGCAGGTCAGGGCTTATCATCCGTGGGAAACCTCTGATAAAATGCACGTGAAGGCGCTGTAAAGAACCAGGAGTGCAGGATCAAGCCCTTCATGCAGTGACCCACACATGGGACCTTTCCAGGCTGGGGGCAATTCCGGGTCCCATGCACAGGGACCACCCTCTTGGTGTGGGTGCATTTTCCGGCGCGTGTCCCTGAGCACGACGGATGGGGGGGTCCTGGTGGAGGAGCTGGGCAGAGGCTGGGAGAGGACACCTGCATCCTGCAGACATGTGGGGCATTGCAGTGGGGTGGTGACACCTCCCGTCCGTGGCTGTCCCCAGGGCTTGCTGACTGACATGTGTTTCCCCACACCCAAAGCACCAGTCTGATGCCAGTGGAGACATCCCGCTGTCACCCATCCCCAGCCCGAAATAAGCCGCTTGTCTGCAAGAGGCGTGGGGCGCGGAGGCAGCTCCTCGGAGCCTGGGTCCTGATCCGGAGCAGCCCTCAGATGGGGCGGTGCAGGGGGGGTCCCAGCCCGGCCATGGTCTTTGGGTGTTGGGGAGGGAAGGGGGTCCCCCGTCTCACTCCATAGCCAGTCTCCTCTCGACTCAGCCTCCTGACAGCCAGACTTTGGGGCCCCTCTTCGCCCCCTCTCCTCCTCCCCCGGTTCCCCTCCACGCCGGTTCCCCCACCCCGACCCTTCCCTTTACATGCAGGATTTTAATCTAATTTTCTCAATGCAAATCTTAACAGGGAAAAACCTTGAAATCGAATCTACAGAAGTCTCCTTTCACAGTTCAGAGATTTGATTAAATTGCAAGCTTTGTTAATATTTGGTGCGACGGGGGGGAGAGGGAGGAGGTGGGGAGGAAAGCGGGGAGAGGAGCGAGTGGATCTGTCGGAGGGGCAGCCGGGGCCTTTTCAAATAATCTGTTTACCCCTGCAGCTAAGGAGCCCATTAGCAAGCGTTCTCGTTTCTAATTTCCCATCGTGCCGTGTCCCGCAGACCTCGCTGTGTTTATTTGGAGAAGCAGAACAAAATTGTTTGTATAATTAGATCTGCTACAAGGGCTGCCCTTGAAGGGTCCCCAGCAGGAAGCTTTCGATTGCAAAGGGCCCCCGCCACCGCGGACCCCCAGCCCCAGCCTGCAGCACGGCCGGAGCCGCGCGGGGCGGCCAACAACAACACGATCCCACCGGGATGGGCTGCGGGGCCTCCGTGGGGCCCATATGCGTTCCCTGCCTGCCTGCTGCCTGCCTGCCCACGGTTGTACAGACCCACATTGTTCTGGGCTGTCCCCGGCGAGCGATGCAAGCTGCAGATAGGGCTTTTCCCGAGAGAGAAAGCAAAGGGCTGGTCTGGCTGCCCGCTCCCATCCCCTGCCCGCCGGGAGGGAGTCAGCGCCGCGGGGAGGGCAGGGGTGCCGAGGGCAGGACCGGGCTCCCATGAAACGGCCACCAGCTGCCCATCTCCAGCAGCCCAGCAGCCGGCTCCCCGTGCATCCCACCTGCCTGGGAGGCCGCTTCCCACCAGTGCGGCCGCAGCCCCAGAACGGGACGTTTTCCAGCTGTGGCCGTGTGGGGAACCTTCCTCCTTCCCCAGCTGCTGGATCCGGGCAGAGCTGCCCCGTTCTCAGTGAACCATCACGGAGCCACGGACGCGCTCGCCGCTTCCCAGGTGCTGGCTCCGGCAGCACCGCGACGAGCGAGAATCTCTGCGACATGTTCCCAGCAGCGCAGGGGTGCCTGAGAGATCCCTCGCGTTCCTCCCGTGATTCCCATGCCCATCACAGGCAGGAAAAAATGGTTATTTGTGTAGGAGAAGCGGTGAGCAGTGAGGAGGTAAATCAGGTCTGAAGGAGACAGGCTCAGGGCCAGGCACCCCGAGCAGAGACCTAAGATTTACTTACATTTCTTTATTCAAAAGGTATTTTACTGAAAAAGGATTTTTTTTTTGTTTTGCCAAAAATTTCAGCATGTCTTTTGGTAAGTGAAAGGAAGTGCTTGAAAACCCCATATTTTCAGAAAAGGTTTGGCTTTTAAAAAAAACCTGGTTAGAAAAAAAATGCTCATTAAGAATGCCCTCACTGAAAAAAATAGAAACTTTTTCCCAAGAGACATTGATTTAAATGATAAAAATAAAACACTGTGGGGTAGAAAAAAAACAGCCCGATGCGCCCAGGGTAACAGCTCGTCCCAGGCTGCTCTCTGAGGCTGCCGTAAACCTTCCCGTGCTGCCGGGATGGAGCAAGCCGGGCTGGGGTGCATCACTGCCGGCCCCCCCGCTCCTGCAAAGTGGGGATGGGGACGCTGCGAACAGGAGAGGAGAAACGTGGGCAGGATACCCCCCCAGGTACCTTGTCTTCTCTTCCTCTGGAAATGTCGCTAACTGCCCCGCTATAGGCTTAACTAATGACAAAAGAGGCTTTTATAAATATTGTTGCCAAAATGCAAAATACTGTTCTTGCGGTGCAAGGTTTTGCAGTCGGACCGCTGGGTATTTCTAACAGGGTTTTCTCGGCGAGGGGATTAACCCCAGCACAGAGCCACAGCAGACGGGCACACACGAAGACGCGGTTGAGGTGCCCAGGAGCTGCTCTGCCTGTGTTGGCACATTTAACCACGTCATCTCGGCTCGCCTGACTTCAAATACTTCCTAAATAGCACAAATAAGTAACAACGATCAGCAGGCTCAGGGCGGATGATTAACTGTGGTATTATCACCGCTCAGACACTCAAAACACCATTTCCAACGCGAGCTTCCCCGCTGCCGTGGCAGGGAGCGACGGCCGCATCCCGGCGTCCTCACCGCGGGAGCTGCCGGGCTCTCGGTGGACGCAGGCTCTGCCTCCCGGAGCTAATCCCACCTGACCGCTCAGAAGAGCATCGTGCGTGGGAACCGCCGTCCCCACTGGCAGGGGTGTCCCCGGGGGCTGCTGGCGGGGCTGGAGATGCCGGGGAGCCCCTGGAGCACCCAGCACCTGGAGGGCAGGAGATGCGATGGAGGGGAGCAAGAGCCCTTCGTGAGCAAACCTCCTCTCCCGTTTTCTCTCTTCCTCCCTTGAGGTGGGCGGAAAGCAGAGGCCACGTGAGCAATTTAATGGAGCAGAACTTGGCTTTAATCTGTTCCCATAAATGTTTACGATCCCCTAATTATTAACATTTAATGCCGTATGAATTCACTGATGGGCTTTCATTTTTGTTTTTAATGGCTCGGCAATTTCTGCTCTCCCCCTTTGCTCTTTTGTTCTTGAAAGGAAGAAGAAGAGGCGACGGCACGCAGTGGGGTGTGACGGGACGGGATGGCTCTGCCTCCTCCACTCCTCTTCCAGGGACGAAGGGCCCCGGGGACCCACAGCCGCTCTTCCCTGCACCGGAGGGGAGGGCTGGGAGAGAGGAGGGACCCGCAGCCACGGTGAGGGTCCCCCAGCCCAGGATCCCACTTGCTGGGCAGCAAAACAGGGCTGGAAATGCTTGCAAGCTTCGGGCCGAGCTGGAGACAAGGTGGGAATTGCAGAGGGGGAATCTCGGAGCAAAACCCCTGGGACGGAGAGCACGCATGTTTTTTTAAATGCTGTTTATTTGAAGTGTCCTGCTGAAATGCTTCCAGCGTTGCCCAGCTCACACACGTCCCTCCCGTCGTCCCCCACCCGTTGCTCCACTGGCTGAGATGTTTATTTAAGTGTCCTGAAAACTTTATCTGGAAATCAGTTCCCTTCTCTTCCCCTTGTCCGCCTTTCCACTTTCTTTTCCTCCCATTCATCACTTTGAAAAATGACCCCTTTTCTCTCCCTCGCTGGACACCTCCTCCGCCTCCCCGTGCTGCCCACGGCCACGGTGGGCAGCTCCCTGCCGGCGAGGGCTGCCCGCTAATTAATGGTGCTTCTCTGGGGAAGTCACAACCACATCCCGGGGGAGGCGGGGGTGACGGATGGTCCTTCTCACACCAGGACACACTGCGGTCCCCGGGGCACGGCTGCGGTGCCGGCAGAGCGGGGCAGCTGGGGGTGGCAGAGGGACCTGCCCCGTCCTGCCATCCCGTGGGACCACAGCGTTGGAGGAGGAATGAGAGATGGGCTTGCAGCAGAGCCTGGCGTGGGGTTTCTCCCATCCTGGGCCGGGGTGCTGGTCTTCGCTGAGCATCCTCCCACCTGGCCGGCTGCTCCAGCTTCTCACACTGTCACAATTCACCAGGAAAAAAAAAAATCAATGAACTAAATGCAAACCCTGAAACAATTATTTGTCCACTTCCCAACCTCATTTGGGAGACATAAAACCACACGCTTATTTCAGGCTGACGTGCGAAGGCACATGCTGCCTGCGTTTCCATGACTAATTTCATCTGCGCACAGAAGCCCCCTCCCCTCTGCCCTTTCCCACCTACATCTGTTCCCCACACTCTGGGCCTGGCCAGCAAAAGCAGGGAAAAAAAGTGGAAAAAAAGGAGAGAAGAGATGGGAAAATGCATGAAAGCTGTGAAAAAATATGTGTGGCAGGAGTTGGAAATTTAATTTTCTATCTAGCGCTCTGTCACCTCGGTGCCTGAGCTCGGCTCTGTAAAGCCGGGATTAACAGCTCCGGTGTGCAGGAGCCGCCCGAGCCTTGCTGGCCATGCCTGGCCACCGCTCTCCCTGCCTGCCCACCACCCCGGCACCTTCCTCCCAAAATCCCCAGCCCTTGCTCTGAACGCCGGCGGCTGCGGTAGCGCGCGGGGCATCCCCTTGTTGCTCCGGTGCCCTGCGGTATTTGCCTGGAAAAACGGGCTGTAAAACCTGGCACAGCCTGTGCCCAGGCTGGCGCCTTGCTCCATGCCGTGGGAGCTGCAGCCACCGGCGCGGCGGGTGTCCCTGCGCCCGGCACCAGGGTTTTCCAATGCCCGAACAGAAAATCCCATGTGAGTCTGTGCTCGTGCCTTGGTCCTGGGGGACGATGGAGGACAGCGAAGCCCTGGCAGCCCTCGGTGTCCAGCCAAATCTTCACCCGCTTCTCTTTGCGGCCGGCACCAAGAGCGAGGAGGCTGCTTGCTCACGTCCCTGCTCTTCCACAAAGAGCCCAGGTATTAGTTTTACAGTGAAGAGCAAACATCCTTCACCCCAGCCCTCACAGTGCTCTCCTCCCTGCACTCCCGGGGCTAATCCTGAGAGCCAGCCGCACTTCTCAGCTAAACCTCTCTTCCAGGCACGTATCGATCGTGGCGTTAGCTATAACCACGTCCTGCCAGCGTCGGCTGGATGGCCTGGTGCTCGGGGAGGGTGGGTACCGGGGCTGCTTCTGAGCCATGGTTAGGCTCAGAAATTATTTTTAAAAAGCTGTGAAAATCGCCCTGTGAATTGCTTTTGCACTTGAAAGGGAGCAGAGCTGGAGCGTGGGGGTATGGGCTGCTGAGCGTCTGCACGGTGAGCCGTTCAGACGAGTGCCCTGCACCAGGGGCTGGGGCCCGGGGCCCAGGACTTGGGGCTGGGGACCAGGACCAGGGACCCGAGCGAGGTGGGGGGACACCCCCTGCAGCACAGCAGCTGGCGGGCATGGGTGCAGGCACGCTCAGTGCAGCGGTGCCCCAGCCCAGGGCTCGGTGGCAGGGGAGCTTTCCTCTCCCTCCTCCCTGCCCTCCGGCAGCTCCCCATCCATCAGCGGACGTTTCTGGAAAACGGCCTCCCTGAGGCCGGCCACTCCTGGGACTTTCAGTAAATAGAGGCAAAGGCGCAGCCTTCAAGATGAGGGGCAGTGTCAGATCCCTGCCAAAGATACCCTGTGTTTGGAAATGGTTTCCTTCCCCTTGATCATACTTTGATTCTTTAACTGCGTTTTTCCTGCAGTTTTTCTTTATGTCAGCAATTAATCTATTGCTCCTAATAAGGAAGCATAAATTTCCTTGGGAAGAAAGGCAATCGGTTGTGTCAAACGCGAGCTGGGCAGGAGCGCACGTGGGGTGCGAGGGGCTGGTGGCCGGAGGCTTTGCTGGGCACGCAGGGAGGGTCCCCGCGGATCCCCACAGGCACAGAAACCTCTTGTGGGATGGACGTGACCACGTCGGTTATGACCTGGTATTATTACGCAGCAGGTTTTTAGGGGTGCAGATGGCTACCTGCGGAGTTGCACACCTATTAGTGCCACTATGTTAATGTATTTTTGTATCTATTTATTAAACAGGGCCCTACAGATAGGAAAGTTTTAGGGACCGCTGGCAGCCACTCTCACTCCCCACCATGCGGACAGCACTTGCAGAACATGCCGGCAAGGAAGGCTGCTGACATCTGGGCCTCTCCAGCTGTTTTCTTTACAGTTAAAAGAAAAATAATTTTAATTGCCGTTAGGCAAACTTTTATGCAGGGCAGCAGGGAACACTCTGTTTTATCTGATCCATCCCTGCCGCTCCCACCCGGCAGTCGGTCGGAGGGCAGCAGAGCCAGGGCAGGACGAGAGCTCTCGGCTGCCCAGCCGCTCCACCCCAGGGATGCTCGGCCATTCCCCGTCCAGCCCTTTACCACCTACCAGACGTAGCTCCACCTGTGCCATCCACACCTCTTTTCTCTTCCTTTCTAGTCTTGGTTACTATTGTCTCTGGCTGGTTTTGTCTCCCTTGGGATACCTTGGTTATCCAGCTCTGGCTTGCCTATGGACTCCTCTATCCACGCCGGCGCAGAGGAAGGTTAAAGACGAGGCAAAGCTGTGGCTGGATTGCAGAGATGGGATCTGAAACTCTGCCGGCAGGGAAGGGCTTCCCCTGCCTCCCTCCTGACAGCTCCCAGAGAGGTAAATTTGTCCAGCGCAGCCCAGAGAGCCTAACCTGGGATGGACTCTGTCCGCTGCATCGCCTCTGCCGAAGGCTGCAAGAGGAAAGAAAAGCTCAGTGTGTGGCAGGACGCGAAGGACGGCTCGGGCTAGGGCAGAGCACGGTGCTTAGAGACTGGGTGCCTGAAGAAAATGAGCCCAGTTACAGAGAAGCTCCAGAAATCAGAGCTCAGCCTTTGTTCAGGCAATGAACAGGAAAATCCCCATCACTGGGATCCTCACAAAGGAGCCCCAGAGAAAGACACCCATCCGCCCCACACCGGGGAAAGCCACCGGGCATGCAGTGGGTGCTCAGTGGGGGCTCGGGAGGGCGATGCCAGCCTTGCCCGTCCTCCCTCCCTGGAGAGGGCACGGGTTACATTTCCGAGGTCTCAAGAAGGGCTCGAGCAGCGGTAGAGTGGAAGAAGGAGAGCGAGCGCTGGCGGGGTGGCTGGCGTGGGGCTCGCCCGCCAGCTCCCGGCATCCCTGCCAGCCTGGGCAGCGCCGACAATGCCGGTCTGTGAGGCACAGATGCAGCCACTCGACGCCTGACGCCCAGCTCCTTCAGCCCCCGCACGAGCCCTCGCTGAAAAATGCTGATACCAAGTTTGATACCAAGTCAGCTTTAATGGGAAGATTGTTTGCAAGTCTTTTCCTGGCAGCAACAACAGCAGCAGCAGTAGCGACAACAGTCTCTCTGCAAAGAGCTGAAAAGCTGCCAGGCAGATTTTCAAGTGAAAAGATGGCAATAAAAGGAAATTCGCCATTGCACAGCCCCCTCCGCATCTCACCAAGCAGCTGCAGCAAATCCCGGTGCTTTTGTTTTTATCTTTGCAGAGCTCTGTGCCCATTTCTTGTATCCTGAGTCCACCACCTCTTAATTATCTCTCAAAGCCGCAGCAGCGGGGAGGGATGGCAGCTGGGATCCTTCCTCCGAGTCGCGCTCCAGCACGGGGCTGGGGAGCGGGATCGGACGTGCACGAGAGCCACAGAGAAGGGAGCCGCTTGGAGCAAACCCACCCTGCACGGGGCTTAGACTCCTTTTCCTGGGCGCGTGAAAAGCTCTGCCTTTGCCTTATTGTCAGAGGAAATGTGTTCTCATCTCTCTAGCACACCGCCTTCATCCAGTGTTAAGGTCCTCAGTATGATTAAATCACGAAAACTAACAAGCCCTCCCACTAAAGCAACAGGACAGCGGTTAATAAATCAGACGTGCTTAAGAACAGTGGGCAGGACAGAAATACGACGTTACCTGTATCTCTTACGGAGAGGCTCACGGGAAAGCAGAAGGATGCTGTCTGCTCTCGCAGACGGCACGTGGAGGCAAACCGAGGTGTCCCCTGGGGAGGGCACGTCGTGGGGCGGGAGGAACGGGAATGGAAAGGACCTTACCGGGTGCCGCTCAGTCCCTTCCCTTCCTTGGGACAGGATTTTTCCCAGCAAAACCCTTCAAGGGACAAGTTTACTTGGGTAACGATGCAATGAGGCGTCCGGCGCTTTGCTGGGGCGGTGATGCCGCGCACCAGTGGAACAGGCAGCTGGAGAATTTCCTCTGGTTTTCAGGAAAATGTTTGTCTGCTTGAACAGCCCCTGCGCTGCGCTCGGGTGTGAGCTGAGCCACCCTCCCGAGGTTTAGCTTTTACCCGACAAGACCCATTCCTCGGTGGCTGTTTACAAACCCCGGCGGTGTGCTCGGTAAGGGGGAGCACGGCACAGATACAACACACCCAGGGTGCTTTAGAAAATGTAAATATTTAAATTAGGTGTCCCAGTCCCTATCTTTTCTTGTGATGTGAAGACAAGGGAAAGGTGTCTGGGGAGCACTTAGGAGGATGAAAGACGTAAGTGCTAACAGAAAACTCTTCCTGTATAGGACAGAATTAACGTCAGTAACCCGGTGCGCAAGTGAGACGGGGAGCACAGCAGAAGTCGCAGGGGAACTCGCAGTTTGCAGGGGGGACGGGAGCACCCGCCGGCCGCCGGAGAGGAGGCGCAGATGCTCTGAGCGTGCAGAAGGAGAAACCAGCATTTCCCTGGTGGGGGAAATTCCATTATTTTTGCTTCCGTTTTTATCTTGAATATGGTGTGCTGGAAATTTGCTTTTCAGAAATGCTAATGCATCAATGAGAACCTGATACGTTTCAACATTCCCCTAGCACAAAGTTCTAGTTTGTTTAGTTTTGCCTCCACCATTTGGCCACCGCTGCCTCCTGGCCCCATCTCTGCTGCCCGGTGGGGCTGGGGAGCCAGGGGTGCCCGTAAGACGCTGCTCAGCAAAGACCCGAGCCTTTGATATGGGGCTTGCTGTGCTCCTGCTGAGGCACCTGACACTGGACACCGCGATACCGACCCCGCTCTCTCGTAGTGTGGCTGGGCCGTGGCGCTGGTGGGGGTCCCCAAACCCGACATCCCTCTGCCGCAGGTTATTCTCTGGGAAACGGTACCCACCGCTCTGCTGCGGCATCGCACCGGCGCTGCACCGGCAGCGGGAGGCCTGAGCAGCTCCTTCCCGTGAGCCTGGGCTATGTTCCGGCAGATCCCCTGGTATGCTGGTCAGGATCCCCAGGCTGAAGTCGGGGTGATCCCATCAAGACGGACAGAGAGCGAACCCAGTTCAAATGAAAGCACTTATGGCCATGAACCTGGCAAACAGCATTTGGAGCTCTGTAGCAAAAACAAAACAGACCCAGACGGCACATATTTTCTTTCCTTTGAAAGGGAAAACACAAAGTTAAAGGATTTAAATACCTTTTTTTTTTTTTAAGAGGAATTAAAACAAAAATTCACATCTGGAATGACAACTCCTAACCCTACCCCGTACCCCCCAAATTAATCAGGCCCTGTAATGGAAATGCTGACAGACTCATAACTCTAACCTTTCAAACACAGATCTGGTATTAAACTGCCCCTGAAGCTCTCTAAGGAGCGGCGCTCGAGCAACAGCGTTTTGCAAGCCCTAAAGGAGAGGCAGGCAGAGCGGCGTGCCAGCAGGTGATGGGGGCTTACCCCCTGCCTGCCCAGGGTCACTGGCTGCTCCCTCAACACCAGGCTGCTCCTTTGGGTGCTACAGGCAGCCGCTTGCGTGCTGCACCGGCCCCGCAGCACAGGGCGCACAGGCACACACGTACCCTCCCTTCCCTCTGCCCCGGGTGCACACGTACAGCGCAGCTCACACGGCTGCTGCATCTCTTTTCCCCGGGATGCAGGAGCCGGGCACTGCCCCTCCCTCCGTGCTGGGGCACTGCCTGCTCACCCTGGCTGTCCCCTGGTCCCCGCGCCGTGCCCACGCGCTCTGCCCTTGCCGGGTCTCCCTGGGACAGCAAGGGACCCCGCCGTACCACCCTGCCATGAGCTTGTGTGCCAGGGCTTTCGGGAAATCCCCCTGCATGGGGCTCGGCGCATGCTGGCTGCACTAAACCTGACATGTTCTTTCCCTTCAAAGCTGCTGGTCCCTTGCAATTGTTTAAACTTTGGTAGCATTAACGTACAAGCTGTAAAAATAGAGCCTGATGCCAAGAGACCCATCTAACACGTCTTTGAACTTTATGTCAGCCTGCCGGCAGCTGCAGGTCTCTGCCTCCACTGCCTCCCTGGGCAGCTCAATCCTCGGGTGACCCAGCCGGCGCGGGGAGCAGTGGGGCTCAGTGCCCGGGTAGGAGGTGTCAGGATGGGGACACGGATTCAGCGATTTGCAGCCTGCAATGCATCTCAGGCAGAGGCGGGGTGGAGATGAGCACAGCCCGGGGCATCCTGCCCATGCCCAGGAGCTGGCTGAAGGCTGGATTTGGGGCAGGAGCGAAGGGAGGCTGTCTGGGAAGGGAGGACATGGGAGGGTGAAGACTGAACAAAAGCTCGTTGAAGGGCAATTGCAGAAAGTTGTTTGCATGGATGCTCCAGCAAACAGCTTGGCTTTCACTGTGCCAAGAGAGCCACTCACCCCTGTGACAGCTTTTCTGAGCTGCTGACCCCATCACAGCCGGGAACTTCTGCCAAGGGAGGGGAGGGTGCCATAGGGGGGGCTCAGGTTTTACCTCTCTCCCTGGAACAGGCTCCTGACTGTGCTGGCAGCACCTCCTGCATCAGTGATGGTGACTCTAGGGTGACGGTTACTGTGACTGTCCAGACCGCGGCTCGGAGGGGAGCGCTCGGGGGGAAACGTGGGTACCTGGCCAGGGGACAAGCACGGGGCAGTGCAGAGGCACGGGGCTTCCCAGGAGCTGGAGGTGCCAGGAGCTGCGGTCCTGCGAAGAGGTGCTGTGGGAAGCGCCTGGGCAGCGTGGGCTGGCACCAGCCACGCCGCCCCATGCACGCAGCTCTAGGGTCGAATAAAACCCCCCCAACCTCCCAACAGACTGACATGGGGATGGGGATGTGGTGTTCAGCTCTCACGTGCTCCTTAATAACGGGGGCTGTGCCAAAACAGTCCTTGTCACTGGAGCCAGCACGGTAACATCATCGCCTGCGGCTGCACCGGGGGTCCCTGCACACACGGAGCAGCCCATGGCCCGCTGGGCGAGCAGCCCGGCCGGCGAGAGGGGCTGGAAATAGAAAGCTCTATTGTTTTCCCACCTGTCCGAGTTACAAAGGGCCAAAAGGATTTTCATGAAATGTTATTAAAAAATGAAAAGGGTTTGGCTTCCGGGCCGAGGCCTCGTTTGCCAAGTCAGCCCCAGGCAAAGTTTTATGACTAAGTATGTAATAAAACCCTTTGAAAGAGGGGCTTATAACCAAAGTCTCTACAGACCCTCTCCACTCAAGGGCAGCACATGGTGGATTGCGGTGCGTTCATATCCTGCTCCGTCCTCCTCTGAAGGCATTTTTCCACGACAGGGACAAAATTACCCTCTAGACAGACGTGCTGCTCCCTGCAGCGTTACAGCTCTGCCTTCCCCAGCCGCCTCCTGCGGGGAGGTGTCGTGGTGGGCTCCCAGGCAGGCAGGGACCCTTCAACTTTGGGGGGGCACGGCTGGGGCGAGCAGCGGGGGAGCGGGGGCAGAGGGGACAGAGCTCCAGACACGTGCCAGGACAGACCAGGTCCCAACAAGACCTGTGCTTTCCGCTGGTGTGCCCCGCGGCTGGCTGGGAGGGTGCCCTGGAGCATCAGCCCTGCGGGGACAGCGCGTGCGGGGCAACGCGCGAGCCTCCGGAGGGCTGAACGGGCGTCTCTGAAGGGTTTGGAAGGGTGTAAGCACCGAGAGGTTTGGGAAGGTCCTCGGGGACTTGACCAGGGCCAGCTGAATAATGCATCGATGTCGGTGTCACACACATTGTGCATGGTACACACGCGCTCCCCGCAAACGTGCTCCGTCCGCACAGAATTTTTGTGTGCAAATCTTAGCTTTGAATAATTTGTAGTAACGTCCTCATTATTTTGCTAACTCTAATTAGGACAAAGGGGGAAGAAATTAAATATTTAGGCTGACTCCCAGGGAAACTTCACAGAGCAGAGCAACTCCATAGACTTCAGAACAGTATCCTGAGGGGAGTGATGGAAACCCTGAGCCGCTTAAATTTAGACTGGAGGAAGCCCTGGGGGTTAATGCACAGGCCTGCATCGGCCCACGGAGGGTAGGCGAGAAGGCAGAAAGGCCTTTTTCATTTCTCTCTGTGGCATTGCAGCGAAGGACTAGAGGGCAGACTGCAGCTTTCTCTTCCCTGCAATATTTCACTCCTCGGGCTGGAATCTTGTGCTCCGCTCTTTTGTGATCAGGGTTTAAATTGGCGTTTAACAAGATCACTACAGCAGAGTAATGAGACATCACTTTAGTGCTGCAAATACCAATCTGCAGTTAAAAACTGTGTGTGTCAATTGATGGCTTTGTTTCCACAGTTGTCTAGTTAGGCGTCAATCACACGGCTGAGCAAGCCGTTCAAGCAGAGAGATATAAGCGTGAGGGATGTAAGTGCAAGTGAGGGGGTTATGTCTGTTATTTGAAGTTAATTACGGTGGGAGAATGACAGGAGCTGGCGTTGGACAACGTGCCCTGGAGCGAAGCCTGCAGGAGACGGCGGCAGCCGAAGGGGCAGGTTTGTGCAGACCCCCCCGGGCGAAGGCTGGCCAGGGACTGTGAAGCGGGGACTCTGCCCCGAGCCCCCGCGGGGCTCCTCGGGGCATGGCTGGGCTGAGCCAAGTCATGGTTTGCTCCTCTGAGCTGGCCAGATGAACCTCATGGGCTTTGGCTTTTGCACGATGTCTAACAAATGAGTCCTCCGGCTTCTCTTGCCTTCTCCCTTGCCTGCAGAAGCAATCAGATATCGGGTGGCAGAAGTAGCTGTGCAGGTTTGAAAGCCCTGTGCCCCTGCAGAAGGCAGGCTCTGCGAGGGGAAACGGAGCAAACCCCAGGGTAATACTGGGCAGATGGAGAGGAGCAGTGCTAACACGTCGGCTGTTGGCGAAGGTTTGACCTTGCCAGGCGGGTGGAAAGGCTGATGATATGCTGATGTATGGATTTACCTTTCTCGTCCAAGCCACATTTCAACAGACGTCCTTTTAGCACTGTGTCACATCACGGCTGAGTGCTAGGCGTGCTGGAGGTACTGGGGATGGAGGGAGAGGGATGGTGATGGGGCAGGAATGCCGGTCAGGGCGATGGGGGGGCTGCAGCTCCCCACGTGTGTTCTCTGCGCTGCAGACAGCGCGATCGGTGGCTGCGGGTCCTGGGCTGGGACACCCGGCGGGTGCTGTGTGCAGGCGGACAGACTGCCTCGCATCGGCGTCTCCGAGCGGACAAGGGAATCTCAGTGGCAGAGAAGAGCGGGGGGAGCACGGCCGTGGCCCCTTCTCTCGCTGCAGTGCAAAGCCCCCCAGGCAGAGCTGCCCCCCCAGGAGGTGCGGGGCCGTGCCGGGCGGTGTGCCGGGGCTCTCTGCAACACCCCGTTAAAAGCAAACCTGTGTTTCCCCAACAGCAATAACCCCGACCCCAACCCTGCAAGCTGTGCGGGGGGCCGTGCAGCAGGAGGGCAGTGCTGCCCCGCCGAGCTCCCCTGGCCCCCCCATGTCCACTGGGAAATGCCTCTAATCCCCTTATTATAAGGTCAGAGCTCTGCTGCCGGTCACAAATATGTTTCATTTTTAATTTTCCCACTGCTGGCCCCGGATGAGACCTCACTCCCCACGGATGGGCTCCCCCCGGCTGGCCGGGCTCCGGGTTCCTGCTGTCAGTGGTGGGGGGGACACGCCGGGCAGGGGGAGGAAGTGGGGGGGGCAGAGATTTTTAATTCAGCCAGAAAAATTGTCTGTGGGATGAAAGGCAGCAGACCCTGTGAGGATGAGCGGGTGGGGGGTGCAAGAAGGGCCAAAAATGGCCCCGCATCGGGAGAGCACGGAGGGCTTGTGGGCGTCCCACACCAGCCTTCCCCTTGGAAAAGGGTGCAGCCAAGGCTGACCCCAAAATGGAAGTCCTTTCCCATCAAAAATGCTCCGCTATTTTCTAATAGCAGAACACATTCCTGAAGTCGGGTGAAACGTCACCGGTTTCCTCGACATCCCCCATCTTTCAGTGACTTAGAAATACCAGCTAATCTGTAACGAACACACACGTCATGCCCAGGCTGTGGGGAACTGCCGGCATGTGGCATTTATTTAGTTATTGTAAGGGAAGGCAGAGAATTTAAGGTTTGCTGCTAACAATTCACCACGCATGAATGCCTGGAAAAAAAATCCAGCCCAACTTCCCGTTCAGAAGTCTGGAAAATGTAGTCCGAGAGCCCTGTCCTGTGCTCAGCTGGGAGAGCCCTCGGAGCAGCACAGGCCAGAGCCCAGCGCATCTCAAGGGTTCTGAACTGCAGCTCCTGGGCTGTTCGGAGAAACACAAACTCCTGAAGCCCTCCAGCATTTTAAAAAAAATCCTCACATAAATGCCCCTACCTGGGCACTTTGTCTCCTGCACCAGCTGTCACAGCCTTGCTGCTGCTGCAGGCCTTGGCTGACGTTTGGGTAGATGCATGTGGGAAAAGAGAGGGTCAAAGAAGGTGGTCTCTCCTTTTCCTCCTTTTCCTTTCCCTTTCCCTGCTCCTGCCCCTTTCCCTTTCCCTTTCCCTGCTCCTGCTCCTGCCCCTTTCCCTTTCCCTTTCCCTTTCCCTTTCCCTTTCCCTTTCCCGTTCCCTTTCCCTTTCCTTCTCCTTTTTTCCCTAACCCACTGGAAAGCATCGGCGTACGGTTGGGAAATCCTGTGGATGAATTGAAGGCGGATGCTATGGATGAGCTGATGGTGGATCCTACGGGTGAGCTGATGGCCATGCTTCTGAAGACCACGGCATGGGTTCAGTGTGCGGGAGGATGGCTGCGCTGGCCAGCTAGCCCCAGTAAACATTGGCAGAGGGGAGTGTATGTGACGAAGAACTTCTTCCTCCACCTCTGGTCTCTCTCCCCTGGGCTCGCACACATGCAGAGCACGGGACGACGCCTGCGAGGTGCCCAGCCCGGAGCCGGGGTGCTGCCTCCTTCCTCGGACGGCCCCGTGCTCGGAGCAGGTATTCCACTGGCAGCCTGGCAGGTCCCAGCCCCTGGTACCGTTCCAGGCTGGCAGAGCCATTTGTCAGTGCTGGAAAAGATTTATTGCTAATGCTGCAGAGACGTCACTGCACAGTCCCAGGAATGAGAGCAGTGGAATTTCAGCAAACCTGCTTGCAAGAAAAACACCAAGAAAGCAAAAACCCCTTGCTAAACAATGAGTGCATTTTTTAAAACCAGCTGATTGCTTTGGTAGGATTCTTGGAGGACTTTTGGGCCTGCCTGAGAAACCCATCGTGGGGCTTGAAGATGTTCCCCTTGTCGGGGACCTCAGGCTCCTTGAGCAACCACTCAGCATTTCCCACCCATGATGTGGACGCGTGAAAATGTTTTGAGAAGCAGCAGTGGAAGAGAGTTCATCTCTCTGACCCAAAAAATACGTGGAAAGAAATTATTGTGTTATGATCAAACTGGCAGGGGATGGCAATTCTGCTTCTCAACAATTTCAAGAGCTTGAAATTGATTGTTTTTTCTGCTGGAAACAAAATCTGACCTCCTGTAAGGCCTTGCAAAAAGGGATGGTGTTGAAACATCCATTTCCAAAACAGAAGAATTGGGGTTTTGATTTGTGAGCATCTGCCTCCCTCTCTCCGTTCAGAGTTGACCGCTGAGTCCTTGACCTAACCTGTGGAAAACGGCGTCGAAATCAATGCGCCTCCACAAGAGTGCTCACTTCTCAGGAAATCCTGTATTTAGACAAAAAATAGACTTGATCGAGAAATGCTCCCACCAGTTTATCCTGGCTGCTCCAGCGCCGCTGAGGTGACTGACAGGCTGCAGCGGAGCAACGATGCCACATCCCATCCTAAAAGGTGAAGGGATGATTTTGGTTTTGGTGTGCCAGGGCAGGCGGGAAGGGCAGGTCTCTGCCCCGTGGGACTCACCGGCCGGGCTGCCGGCGGGGCGAGCGTGGACACAGGGAACCCACGTGGGCTCACGGGCAGAGGTGCCGGGCAGGCTGGTGCGAATGCTCCCTGGGAGGCATCACTCCCCGCTGGACTCGAGTTCGTGCAGGCTGCTGCTTTCCCCTGCGGACGTTCGGCTGTGGCTCCCGTGCGGGGAGAGGCTGGTAAAACTCGCACGGACCCGAGTGGGTGACGGCTGTCGCTGTGTGACACCTCTGCTGCACAAAGAGCCGGGCAGCTCGGAGGCTCGCACGCTAAGCTCAGCATCCTCGAAACGCCTACGCCAGCATGCACGGGTGCCGGCGTGCGTGTCCGCTTGCTGACAGCGCTTTGTGCTCCTCAGGGAACCGGCTGCGACAGAGACCAACCATGAGCAAACGTCCCCCTCGGCGGCGACCCTGCGGAGCCGGCGGTGCTGAGCCGCACTCCCTCCCTCGCCCCCATCGGAGGATATGGCACAAACGAGTTGGGGTGATGGAACGGACGGGTGGATGGTGTGAAGCTGGTGACACTGGGGGGGTTGGACGGGGGGGTCAGAGCAGCAGGCACCAGCCGTGCAGGGGACTCGGGCTACCAGCAGCCGGCACCCCTGCAGCCCCAGCACCACGCCGGAGCCCGTGCAGGGGGAGAGGGGGCAAGTCCGAAGGAGGTTTGGATAATTCCCCTCCTTCTCATATCCCTGAGGAGGGGTGCAGGTGGGGGCACACGGGTCTGGCCATGCTGGGGCGGGCAGCCCCGCTCCGTGAGCCGCGGGAGAAGGGAAGCGAGTGTTTGGAATTGTTTGGCGCAGAAGGGAATGAGCTGAAGACAATGTCAAGCTCTGTAAATATTTATCAGATGAATGAGAGCAGGGGTTTGAAACGTTAGACAGCTGAGAAATGGCTGTTTTAATAATTCTCCTGATAAATTAAAACTTAGGGCGGGCGGGTGGGGAGCAGGTCAGGGGAGGAGGGGAGTTGTTTAGAGATTCGGGGCTTGAGAAGCCATCCCGGGCTGAGATGGGGCCGCAGCCGGCGAGCCCAGGCCTTCGCCCTTGGGGATGAGGATGAGGAGCAAAGTGCCTCTTGCCTACCGAGATGCCGGGGCAGCCCTGCAGGACCCAGGCACTGCGGAGCCACAGCTCTCTGCTGTCTCCCACGGTCACGGTGTGTGCAGGGTGGTTTTAGGGAGGACACACGAGAGGCAGAGGCAGAGCAGTCCCTCGGCAGACCAGGGCTGCTCGGTGGAAGCCATCAGAGCAATGGTAGGACAAGAGCAGAATCGTGAGCTGACTGGTGACTGCAGACCAGGTTGCTGGTCCCCCTCCTGCCTTCACCACTTCTCTTCAGGCTCAGGGATGCATAAGGGAAAAAGACCCAATTCTCATTTTTCAGACCTAAAATTCATCCTGCAGTCAAGCACAGCGGGAAGTTGCAAGCAGGGCTCTGGTTATGCCACTCCCGACATTCAGCTCTCCCCGTTTTCTCAGTTAAGCACCTGAAGCTCTGTGCCGAAGGAATGCAGGACCAGACTAGCCCCTGCCTTGCCGTCCTCCCTCTGAATCTACTTGGAGCCTTGCCCGGGCTAGGACACGGCTCTGCTCCCTGCTCCCGGCGAGGCACAATCAGCTTCTGGCAGGGAATACCTGAAATCGTGACGCTGGGGCTTAGCAGGTGAGCGTGGGGGAAGCTAAACTTCAAGTAGTTTGCTTTCGAATGTGTTTACAAGTTTGGAGCCTGCACGTAGAGTTGATTAATGGCTGGGGATCTTGGAAGGGTTGTTTTTTTAAAAAAATAGTGTTATTTTAAACAAAACTTTGCAGTTCCCCTTTAAAGGAGACATCTGGGCTCAATGTGGCAGGCAGGGAAGAGGCAGTGAGAGCAGAGATGATCACAGGCAGAAGTATGCACAGGAAAAATCCCGTCGCTATGGGGAATTCACGAGGCAGCTCTCTTCTTCGCTGAGCCAGCGTCTGTTTGCAAGGCTCAGACCCGGGCGCGGGGCTTGCCCACCCTCCTGGCTGCGGCTGTGCCCTGGCTGGCTGTTTGCACGGCCCGGGGGCTCGGCAGGACGGGGGCTCCTTTGGCCGGGGACCTGCCGGGATCCTGGCCCCCGTTTTGCTGCAGGGAGGTGAGCCGAGGTGAGATCCTGCTTCTCTGCGGCTTCCAGGCGAGAACGCTTCAGAGATAAAAAACCATAACGGTGTTTATGAATAGTTGTGCTATGGCTTCGCCAGGAACGCTCGTATTACTGCCGGCTAGGCAAACAGGAGAAAAATATGGGGGAGATAAACCTTCCCTCCTCAGCTCCCAAAACATCCTCCGACTCCCTGGAGCTGGGTAGAAATAGCTCATCTGTGCAGGTTGCCCCATCAAGGTTCTTTATGGGACGTCCAGGCCTTTCCCGCAGCATCTGGCAGCAGGCGTTGGGAGGGATGGGCGTTTAGACTAAGCGGAGCTCCAGTCTGGCCCTTTACGGCAGTTCTTCGGCTCCTATATTATCTGGGCTCTGGGGCAAGTTGCAGCACAGCTGAGACAGAGGAATAAAGCAAGGCTTTTTAATTTATTTGTCTTTTAATGCTCTGCCATATTCACCTTTCAGGAAATTCCCGTCTGCCTCCAAGTGGCCAGCTTCTTCCTTGGGCTCTGCACACCGGCTCCACATGGTTTCATTTTCCTCACCAGCAATAATAAATCTGTTAGTGAAAGCGTCTGCTGGAGGTGTCTGCTCTCCGATAGAAAAGCCTCCATCGCCTACGCAGGATGTCCGTGTCAACAGCTTACAAATCCTGCTCCCGCGCCGGCCCGGGAGGCGAGGGGCTGGGCTCGGGGGGCCCGTGACAGGGCTGCCTTCCCTGCTGGGATGCCTGTTCAGATGCATCGCATCGGCAGAGGCTTCCTTTCAGGAGGAAAAACTCCCCCAATTAACTTCGTTAACAGCCTGATCCGCTCTGCCCAGCTGCTGGGAGCTCCTCCTGCGGCCACCGAGGGCTGGCGTTGCCCCGAGCCGGGGGACAGGGTGATGCCCTCGTTTGGGTACTGCAGGAGCAAGCACGAACCGGCACCCAGAACAGCAGCCGAAAGCTTTCTTGGAGCTAAAGCCAATCTCCTAACTTTGCACCATCAGCTGCAAGGTCTCCCAAGCCAGCCTCCCCCAAACGGGGGCCTGGGAAGCAGAAAACATTGCCCGGTTCTCCTCATTTTGGCTAACTTCTCCGCTCCAACAGTGAGAAACGTGTATTTTTAGTTAATGGAAAGCTGAGATTAACTCATGAACCCATGACTCTGGGAGATGGCACTTCAACAAAGCTGATAAATAAAAGCTTTCTGATAAAAATCACTTTTTTAAAATGCAACACAATTGTTTTCCCTCCCTCCCTGTGGCCCCCCAGGCTCAGGTGTAGCCTGAGAGCACCTGAGGGCAAAGATAGGTAATGAAACGAGTAGGGTGGTTGGTTTTTTCCCCAGCTGAAGTTGCCTGTGGTTTGCTCTGAGGCTGGCAGGTGCTCTGAACTGAGGCTCTGGCTTTAAAAAGGACTCCCTGGATTTGAAGAAAACATTGTTATACTTTATTCATGTAGATCTTGCTGATATCTCACGAAAATTATTCCGGCCGTAGTCATGGTTAGATCTGGAGGTACTGGCATATGAGGGTAAATGCTTTTCTCATGCCAAGCGAAGACTGGAAATCTCTGGACTGCCAACCCCCCCCTCTGCTCCCCCTCCTCCGCAGCCTCCGGCACAGGCAGAGCAGGGCTTTGCCGGGCTGGAATTGCATTTTCTGCATCAGCATCCCCAGCCCAGCAGGGCTTTGCCTGGGCCGAAGGCTGGGCCCTCACATCCTCCCTCCCGGTGATGGGGTCCTCGTCCCCAGTGTCCCACCTCAAAACCAGCTCTGCGGGGGCGTTGCTTCGGGGCTGGCAGGACGGTGACGGCCGAGCAGCAGTGCCATGGCTCTCCTGTGGGAGCAGGGCACAGGTTCCTCCCGGCTGCAGATCGAGCCCAGTGCTCAGTAATACACAGCTCCAACTGCCTTCTTCCCCTCCTCTTCCTCCTCCCAGCTGCCTGGTGCTTTCTTCCAGACCAATGCTCTTTTCTCCATGCTCTCCCAACTGTCCCCTCTTCCAAACCTACACCCGCGTTACAGCTGAACTTCTGCTGGGATGCTCACGGAGGGCTGACTGCAAACCAGCCCGTGGCGTTCTCCTTCCGTCTGCTCTGGGTTTTTATCCACCTTGTATAACCACAGAGCTCTCCTGGGCAAAGGAGCTATTTTTATTTCGCTTCTTATACTAACCTGAGCGCATTTCTGCTGGCACAAAACAAATTCCACATGGAAGATAATTAACGTGGCACAAGAGCTGTGCCGGGAACTATACAGACACACCAAAGGAAGGAGGCCATTGCCCCGAAGACACCTTGGAGTAGGAGAACGTTCACCGACGAGAAAAACCATCATCAGCAGTTTATAAAGGCATTTGTTCTGCCTTGTGGCAGGAGGGTGAAGGAAAGAAGCAATACTTCGGGAGACTATTTTAACCATCCCTCCAGATACACAGGATCACAGCCGTGATTCAGCAGCCCAGCTCCGCACAGATGATCCCAACACATAACTTAAGCTCTCCTAAAAGTCCTGGGTCTTTGGCCCTCCAGTGCTGCTGGAGGGGTGGCGGGGATGCAGCAGAGCGGGTGCTCCCGGGGACGATGAATCCTGCTGTCCACGTCCCCAGCGCTGCGCCTGTGGAAAGTTAAGCAGCAGATAGGAGAAGTTGTTTTCTAACAGCACAAATCAATATTTATTATAATGAAAAGGAGAGATTGATATCAGGAAGGGTGATAATAATAAAAAAACAAGTCTAAACTTATTATTTGTATGTATGGTCCAGGATGAAAAAATAATCCCCAAACACAGCCTTTGTTGATTTCTTTTGCTTTGTAGAAACAGATTCCTCTGATATTCTCGCTTAGATTTTCCCAGGCACCCTGCTGAGGTTTTGATGTTCGACTTGCATCAAGAATATTGAGCATGAAATCTACACATTTCTTCTGGTGACAGCTGATGGAGACACAGAGTGAGGGATAACGGGGGGCGCGGAGGGGGCCCATACCATAACCTGGGGGGGGCAGGAGCACCCGGATGAAATCAGCAGCGTGGGGACCGGGGAGACACGGAGCCGTGGGTGTGTTTGGGTAGGGCAGAGCATCAGCCAGATCCACATTTTGAACTATCTTTGAGGTTGTCTTTTTTACATTAGGGTTGCAAATGCCAGAGGCCCGAGTCCTGGGGTTTGCTGCTGGCTTTGCTGTCGACCCGCTGGGCAGCACCGTGTCCTGTGGAGGCGGGAGCCCATCAGCTCGAGGATGGTAGGAGGGAGGGAGGAATGAGGAGTGGAGCAGCTTCTTTCCCCAGTTTGTAGCCGGTGTCCCTTCCTTGCACCAGGGTGGCTGGGAATCGTGTTTGGCTGTCAAAGCAGCAATAACGTAAAGCCGGACTGTCTTCATGCCAAGACCCACAAGAACCAGACCGAGGGTTCTTCTGCTGCGCGCTGGTCTGATGACTTGCGCTCAGGTCTCGTTAATAGGTGAACACCAGACAACTTCGCCCAGCCGTTACATCGCGTGGCCGCTTCCCAGGCCCAGCCCTGGCAGGGTGCGTCCCTCAATCCGGACCTTGCTGGCGGAGAACAGTTTTGGAGAGTGGTTCCCAGCCTGTGGAAAGAACCTGCCCAAAATCTGAGAGACCATCACAAACCTGAGCTCCTTCTCACCAGTGGTGGCTTCTTAGGGTGCAACTTCTCTAACTACATCCTCAGAATACATGTGTTTAAAGCAAAATTACATGAAATCACGTGCTTTGGTACACGTGAATCTTCTCGTAGAGTGAAGACGAGGGGGCGTGTGTAGAGCTTCGCTTAGCAAGCTACTGGAAGGCTCCTAGAAGTGAGGGTGAAGGCAAGACCCTATGCGAGACCAGGCAGTGCTGTAAAGCAGACCTCTACGTACGAGGCAGCAGTTTTCTGGCTGATCTGTTGGGGAGGATGGAGAAACTCAGAGGCAGAAGGAACAAGGCAGCCCTCGGGACAGTGTTGTGGGAATGGGACTGAGAGGATGCTCGGGCATCAGTCACCATCACTGTGCTGGTTTCCTGAGCTCCTGCTCCCCAAATTCCTGCTCTCCGCAGCAGTCAGCAATGAGGGAGAGCAGGGACCAGCCAGGAGGGAGATGCCTGCTTAATAAGGTGAGCATTAGTGAGAGTGGAAAGCTTTCTGATTAATCAATAAGTTAAATTACTGTTCATTAAATCTCCACAATGTCTGTCTGCAATGGCAGCCATTAACTAATTGATTCTTCTGGGTGCTGTACCTGGGTCTGTTTTCAGTGACACACTTGCTATCTCCTGTTTCCAGTCCTGTGTGCACTCATCCAGCCATGTCCAGCCTCTCCAGCAGCACTTCCGAAAATAAACAGTATTTCGGCCTCAGGAACCTCTCAGCTAATCAAGGCTGGGATTTGAGTCCGGCTCCTGGAATATGCTGATAAATGGCATTTTTGGATGATTCAGTTAGCTCCCCCTACACCAGTCATTACCACGCCTCCCACCACTGCGCTCCTTCGCCGGGTCCCTTCGCCCCGGGGTACCGGGAGGGGTTTCCCCACCGTCTCCTCTCCAGATTTCCCAAACCTACCGCCTGCAACCGCACTTCGCGGCAGCGTTTCTTCCTTTGCATATTTCACCCCTGTTCAATTTACTTTTCTGAAATGCTTTAAAGCTCCAAAGTTTGCTCCTTCAAAGAACTTGAAACTTTCCTCTCTTTCTCAAAGATTAATTATAGCTTCAAACACCTGCAGTAACTTTCTTCAGCTACTGGATTCCTGCTCAGTAACTTCTTGAGGATTAAAAGTTCCCCTGCCTTTTGCTTGACAACATCTTGCATCGAGCCGGGCCCTCGCTCCACCGGCAGCCATAGCCCAAAGCTTCATAAAGTCAGGTTAATCTGATTAAAAACCTGCAGCGTGAAGAGAAGGGGTATTTCATTGTCTCGCAAGGATCCTGGCTCATGTACAGTTTACAAGCGGAAAGGGTTATTTTCCTGCAATCTTGAAGTGGATCTGAAAGTCAAATGCTTTATTCCTGCTCGCACATCATCACCTAAGTGCCAATTTTTGCTCTTCATCTCATAAGTCACGGCTTCCCTGGGCCAGGCAGGATTGTGGCAGGAGGTAAATGGTTCAAGACCGTGAGAGTCAATCTGGGGGCTTCTGCACCAGAGGCTGGTAGGGGAAGATGGGCAGCACATCAGCATCACAGCACCGTCTCCTCCAGATGCTCTTCAGGGAAGAGTTGGCGTTTTATTACAAAAGGTGATGCTACTGATCTGGGTGAGGCACAGTTCTGCTGAGTTAGAAATCTCTGTTGCAAGTGGTCCTTTTTTGGTATCGCTGCATGCATCGCTCAGGGCTGTCCCTCCGGGCTGACTGCAAGCCCCATGGCATCCAGCTCCGCAGCGAGCAGAGGTTTGAAAATCCAAAATTTCCTAAACCAGCCGTTTGTTTCCCCAGCAACAGAAGCAGCTGCCAAGCCCTGCCCTGGAGAGGGGAACCAGAGATGAAGCGAACCCGTGGAGCCGGTCTCACAGCTGGGCATCCCTTCTCGTGGGGAGAGACCCTCCCGGGCACTGGGAGCCTTCCCACCGGGATGCGAGGCACGGCTGAAGGCTGCGGTTTAGCGGTGGCCAGAGGAAGGACCTGCCTTGGAGCAAACCGGTCTGGCAAGAGATAGAAAAGGTGATGAAGACGACGACAGCTCTGCCCCTCCCCGCTGCCTGCAGGAGGATGGAGGCAGCCCAAGGCACATCCTCGGCTGGAGCTCACTCCCCACTTTGGTGACTTTTTTGCTTTCATGGGGTGAATCTGAAGTGCGCAACATTTTTCTTCCCCACTCAGGCACTGGAAGAGACATGGAATTGATTGATATATGCAGAGACAGCAAGATAACAACTTTGACTGACAAACAGCTTGTTTCTCTCCCTCTTTTTCTAATTTCTGCAAAGTTAATACAGTATTCAGTGAACTTTCCCCAGAGGATGAACCACTGAGTCATCTGGGTTGGTTTGTTTGGGCTGTGTGGCCCAGCACTGATTTGTGCTGTGAAGATGGACCCCCAAGCTGTTTCTGGTGAAGAAAGGATGAAATTTATATCATCCCAATGAACTGATTTTCTTATCTGCGTTGTCTGTTCAGCATCTAATGAACTAATGAAATATGCAACAATTCAGCTATAGAACAGACCTCACTTTTAAATTAGCACTAATTAGAGATAATTATCTTGGCTGGTTTGATGTTTCTATGTAATGAGCCCGGGTTTTCTTTTGTTAAGAATTGCTGTGGTCAAATATATGAAAGAGCACACTGAATTTCCACAAGTGCCTTTTATTCCTGACTTATTTTAATATCTCGAAGAGGTCCGCTCTTGCTTTTGATGCCGTTTCATTTGGCTGTCTTGTTGATGTCCCTTCCTGATGGTGGGAGGGATGTAATGTAACGGCCAGGGAAAAGCACCGCAACCCCTGCAGCTCCTGCCTTCCCATTTCCCTGTTTTTGCTCCCCCCAAAATTTGGTACTGGCAGGACCAATGCACGGCTCTGGCTGGCAGTTGGTTTTGAGCATCACCGAGCTGTGGCACAGGCGGTCAAAGCCTCCCCATCCCAGCAGAAGGCCCGAGGACAACCTGAGCAGCTTGGCAGAGCGGGACGCAGCACCCAGCAAGCTCACGGCACGGTTCACGCTCCAAACACAAACGTGCCGAGGACTCCCGGAGCTCCCTTAAAAACTATCAGCTCTCATCTGTCCTCTCATCTCGCAGATGACGTAGCCTCTCTACGCAGCCAGCCCCCTGCCATCACCCAGATGCACTGTGCCCCGTCTGTCTGTCTTGCTGCTGCCTCCGAATACCCCCATCACCACGTGCTGGTGCTGCTGTCGCTAACGGTTAATACAGCACAGCGCTATCTCTACATCTCTTGCTGGGGTTTTCTAGAGCACCGCATGCTGCAGTATCAAAGCGATCAATCACACGTAGCCAGATTACCTGTCCTATCCTGTAATCAGTAATTTACCATGGATCCCGCAGTTTTCAAAGGAATTTTAACAGCCCGGCCGGTGACAAGCTTCCAGGGCAAAATGCTGTAACGTGTGATAAAATTATACATCCCGCTATGGCAGAGCAGGGCATCCTTTCTTCCCCCGCAGCCAGGGGAGCTGTGCAGGACACGGGGCAGGACAGCCTGGCATCTTGGGGCCACCTAGTCAGCCCCAGGCTGCTGCCTGCACCCTGCCAAATAATTCTGTCAGCGCCTGGTTTATGAGCCCGAAATGGGCAAAAGTGAAAGGTGCTCTTTGCACTTCGTTAGCGGGGAATATTCCCTGCACATCCACCCCCCAGGTCCCCTCTCCCCACAGCACGGCCAAGCCAGGGCTGCATTTCCCTCCCCATCTCAGCATGGGGAGAGCAGCAAACGCCGTGTGCTTTCCCATCGCTTAACTGGAGCGATGCCGTACGGTCCCCTGGCACCCGACGGCGGGCCGGCAGTGGCAGGCAGCCAAGGTAATTATGGCTGAACGGTCCTCTCCGAGTCCCCAAAGAGTCTTTACGAATCATCGGGTAACGGCTATAGTTCAAGAGAGCATGGTCTTCGGGGAGCTGGTGTAATTACCGAGATGCTTAAGCCCTCTCTGGCAGTGCTTGGTCATGCTTCCCCTCGCTGCCGTGTCAGTAGGGAGGGCTGGCAGGCAGCGGGCAGCGATGAGATCCCCTGCTCCCGCGCTGCCTGCACAGGGTTGGGCACAACCCACCCACGGCTGGTGCTCCAGCCCACACCGGGGCAGGGGTCGGATGCAGGCTGGGGGCTGCTGTCCCTGCAAAAGCAGCAGTGGGGCAGCCCCAGATGGCTTTGGGCTGGGGAGGGAGCAGAGAGGAGGGGGCTCGAGTGCGGGGCTCATCCACTCAGCACCTCACACCCCACGGGCACAGCAACACCTCCCCCTTTATTAACAGCAATTATTTCCTTTTCCTATTTACTACGATTAACACTTGGAGGCTGCTCTGGATCAAGTATTGGCTTCTGCTAAACATTTTTAAACACACAGATATATAAAGAGCATATATAAAGATTTTTCCTCCACACAGACGCACTTCCCAGACTTTTTTTCTAGCCCAGTATCAGCCCAAAACAGAACCAGTGCTCGGGTGACCCGCACGCTGCTCACTCGTGGCCAGTGGGAAGAGCGCAGAGCCAAAGGGCTGGTTTCTCTGCTGGTAAAAGGGAGCCAGCGGAGCTAATTGTAATTTATATCCGCTGGCCCTTCCTCTTGTGTTAGCTTGGCCCTGGGCTCCCCAAGGCATGAAAAGGTCTCATAAATTCCCAAAGCTGACAGAGGGCTGCTTGGCTTCGCTGGATCCTGCAGAAACTAAATGTGCCATCTAAGGTAGTACCGCGTACCCTGTGGCTACAGAAAAATGATCTTGGCTGGATTTTTTCCATTAAACCACTCAGCGAGTGAGAGTGAGTGATTTGGGGCCATCCAGCGCTGATCACAGGGCGCTGGGAGGCAGTCAGGGCTCTGCAGAGCAGGTCTGCGAGTGCTTGTAAAGAGAAGAGGATTTTGCAGCCTCTTAGACCACACAATCCCGGGGGGTGGGGTGGGTGGGGGGGGCTGCAGGAACCCCTGGGACGGGCTCCTTTGCAGCAGCGAGTGCAAGATGAAGCTCATTGCTGCGTGTCTCAAACCCGAACCTTACTGCTCTCATGCGAGAGACCACAGCAACACACGTGAGAGCGTACAAGCCTCGAGGCACCTTACGAGGAGTACACGCACTTGGAGAGGAACAAGACCCTGCAGGGTAAAGCAAAGCAGAGCAGAAAGTCTTAGGCTGCTCGGAGGCTGCGCACAAACCCAGCAATTCCCCTGCCCCTTTCCTCCTCTCAGCAAAACAGCAGAGATGCAAGACTGGGGCACGGGTGGGAGGAAGGGCAACGGCCTAACAGACAAAGAGGTTTCAGGCAACGAGAAAGCAAGGATATCAGAAGCATCACCTGAAGCAGCAGAAGGCTCAGGCTGCGCAGCAGTGTCTGCTTTCTGCTCCACTTTGCAGTCAGGTGCCTTCTGCCACTGCAGCCCCAGCAGTCGCACCAGTCACCGCCTCTGCGGCCCCAGTCACACAGAGCAGGATTTGCAAGAACAGGTTTCTGAAAGCACCAAAATGCAGCAATTTCTGCTTCCCCTGGGATCGCCACCACCCCATAACCGAGAGAAACCTGGGCTTAAGCTCCCCCACGGCCCCTGCCTGGAGCCATCACGGGCAAGCCTGGCTGGGGGGACCCAGGGAAGATGCTTTGCCCTGTGACCATGGTGTCTGCCTGCACCCCTGCTGGCTGATCCTGAGCTGGGCTGGGCTGCCAGGAGGGGAGGAGAAGCACAGACTGCAACTGAAACACTTTTTTTTTTTGGTCACAGGTCAGTGAAAATCCTGCTGGTCCAAACTTGCAACCTCTATCGGTTTTGCCCCATCCCTGGCACCGACCAACGCCCAGGCACCAGCCGGTTCAGCAGGGCTGTCTCAGAGCAGCAGCCAGCAGAGGACCACATCCCTGGCACCTCAGTTACAGACCGCAGGAGAGCCCCTAGGCTGGACAGCCCTGGCAGAGGCCAACCCGCGGGGGCCAGGCTCAGCCCCAGTCCCCTCCTGGGCTTCCTGAGGCTGCAGCCCCAGTTTCCACCCAAACTAATTGTTTAGAAAAAAAAAATATCTCTCAAGCCTGATATGATAGGGGGTGAGGCGAGCCCCCCCCGGGATCTGCTTCATTATCTACAGACTGATCCAGGGCGGTCCCCAGGTGAGCATCTGAAGCTAAGGCCAAGGAGGTGCAGGCATTACGTCCAAGCTGGAGATGGTCACAGGCTGCTCCAGATGCCATAGTCCCTCTGTCCCAGCACGTCAGAGCCTGGGCTGCAGCCTCTCCCCCGATACAGCCTGCCTCCCACCCAGGCAGCCGGGGACCCCAGAGCCCCAGAGCAAGGGCAGGCAGCAAAGCCATGCTCCTCCTTTTTCTTGCCTGCAATACAAGTTTGCTGCTGCCACCAGACACATAAGGCTAAGTGAAAACCTGCACTAATCTCCTGGGAATGGTCAAGGTTGTCTTGCATCATTGTTTTTGAAACTATTTGGAGAACAGCTTGTTCCCTTGGGAGCAAAGAAGTCAACACTCCTGCTATCTTTGGGATCTCTGGCTCTAGAGGAGGAATTTTACTTTTCAAAGTGAAAAACAAAGCAGCATTCATGGGCACGGTAATTGCTTCCGATGCCATCTGAGCTGTGGATAACAAAAGGTGCAGTTTAAGGCAGTTTTCGGAGATTTCTTTTGTCCCCTCTCCACCGCTCAGCCCCCCTGCAGCATCTCCCCACCACAGCCCCCTCCCAGTGAAAGCTCAGGGGCAAACCCCGCAGGACCACCCAGCCGGTGCCAGGCTCCAGTGGTCGATCCTCTCCCTGCCCGACCCCAGGCAGGAGCCGGCTGGGCCGTGCCTACCGCTGTCCCTGGCTCCGGGGACACCTCTGGGGTGCACCCCTTCTCCAGAGCTCGGCATCTCCAGGGGAAGAGGGGAGATGCCTTTGCTCACCTGAAAGGTGGGGAGGAGCCCTCCATCACTCTGGGCTCTCGAGACACCCCCCGGGAAAGGTTAAACACCGCTGGCACAGCCACGTCCCAGACAACCACCTTCAGAAGAGGCTTCTCTCTTCAGCGGGTTTTCCAGGAGGGATACATCTCAAAGACTAAAGCAAAAACACTTTGCTCAAAAAAAGGTAGCTAAAACCTGCTGCAGTCATAAGATGATGACTCGGGTAATGAGACCAGCTGGGGATGGGACATCAATCCTTTGTTTCTTTCAGAGCACGAGTTTTACATTGCAGCGAGGCCCCAAAGAGCGACTGATTTCCACAGACACGCTCTCCCCAACTCTTGGTGGTCACTGCCACCCAAGCAGCCCCTCGCCCGCCCTGTCAGGGCGGTTGGCCAGGCAGAGCAGGGCTCCAGGAGCCACCTGCCTGCTCTTCCCTCCTCGGATCAAAGACACAAGTGTCACCTGCAGCCATAACCAGTAGCAAATCTGTGCTGGTTTGTGTACAGAACGGCTGTCTTGTACTGGCAGACGCTGCTGCTGTCAGCACCGACGGGCCCCTTGTCGGGATTTGCATTTCAGAAGGAGCCCACAGCCGGGTGCGATGTTGCACATCTCCTCTGCTCATCACATTTGCATACAGCTCGCAGCAAGAGCATCATCCCCATCCCTCCCTGCATGGTGGGTCTGGTTGCGTTGGGCTTGTTTGTCCCTTGTGCTGCGTCGGTGCCTTGCTGTTCCCTCACCCCGATTCCTCTATGCCATGGAGCAGCAAGCGGAGTAATGTGACCCCTCCATGGCTTCATAGAAACCTGCAGGAATTTAACTCACTGGGTCCACCTTTGACAGCAGGGGATAGGAACTGAACGTGACACAGTGCCTTCACCGCAGCACCTCTGGGTCCCATTTCAAGGCTGGCAAAGCAGTAACTGATGCTGAGCAATGAAAACTCATCCCAGAGTTTTAGTGACAGAAAATAACCAGAGAGCAAACTTAGGGATGTGCCTTTCCTTGTCCTGCTGCTTCCTCCACGAGGGAAGATTTTTAGAGGCTTTAGTGCCNCAGATCCTTCTGCAGGCAGGGGCATCCCGCCTGGCACTGGTACTCGCCCCGCACAGCCTTGACAGTGCCAGGGCAGCAGCTGCAGAGCGCGGGTTCAAAGATCCCCCTCCCTGCATTAGGCTCTGTAAACAAGCCTGCACCCGGAGAAGAAAAATTGGCAGGTCTTCTGCTTTTAGTGAACAAGCCATCAGCTCACCACATCCCCCCACCACACATGCTCCTCACTGCATCCATCTTCCCTGATCGCTCGGCACATTTTCTCCTAACCAAGGAGCGATTTGATTTTGTGGAAGGAGAGGGAACGGTTTTCTTAGGTGATCGGGCCTCAAATAGAAACCTTCCCTCTGAGCTGGGCCACCCAGGAGAATAACACGGCTCCCCCAGCCCAGCGACATTATCCAGCAGTTTCCTTTGGCATGAAAGCGGGCATGTCACCCAGAGTTAACAACATCACAGCAGCATGGATATTCACCTCTCGCCGAGTGATAGGAAGTGGAATTGATTGCAAGAGATCAGACACCGAGACTCTCATTAACTTCTGCTAACACCTGAGCGGCTGACAGACACTTGCCTTTTTGGATTATCTTCTGCACATTTCCAGCCAGTGACCCCGGGTCTGCTCCAGCCCCTGTTTACTTAATAACACGCAGCACTACCAGCGTGCGGCTCAGACCCGCCTGCGCCACGCTCCCACCACGGCACCTAACCCTGGAGCGTGCCCGAGCGGCGCTGCAGCCCCGCAGATCTGCCCTGTGCTGTGCCTCCCCTCTGCCTGCCCCATGCCCTGCTAGCCGTAGCACAGGCGAAGAGGATGCTCGCTTCCCCCCCAGGAAACTTTTTCCTCCCAGCAGCTGGGAAAGCCAAGGCAGCCTGAGCCCAGCTGTCCTGACAGTGATGTCAGGCTGAATTTGCACGCAGCTGGTGGAGGATCTCCAAGGCATGACCTTTCTGGACATGCCAGAGCATCTGATGTTGTGAAGTAATGGGTAAAACACCTGCAGACACCAGCACACACAGGCAGCTGTGCCTTCTGCACAAATCCTGGTCAACAGGGCAAGCCTGCCAAGTGGTACAATACACATCCAGGAGGAGGGGTGCCCCGGCTGCCACACCAGCTTCCCACCCCTGGGGCCGGACCCCACAGCAATTTATAGTGTCCAAAACCATAGGTTTCTCTGTACAGGACCCTCCTGGCTGGCTGCGAGCTGGTGCAACCCCTCAAGCCCACCCCACAGCACTGGCAGGCTGCAAGGCCAGAGCTCAGGGCTGCAAAACCCCAGCGAGAGGGAACTTTAAAGCACGGAGGAGGAGGCGCAAGCAGAGCAGGACACGGGAAGCACTGACCTGGTCTGCACAAAGGCATCAGCGGGTTTGGAGGGAAGGGCACAGGCAGAGCACCACCGCTTCAGCCCCAGCGTGTGGCCGGCGAGCGAGGCTATTTCCAGCCCTGCCGCACAGCTCCCTCCTGCCTCGCCTCCGAGAGCGGTAACACAACCTTTGGGGAACGTGGCAGGTGCTCTTTAATCTTGCCCACTGACAGCTTTGCTGACAAGAAGCTTTTTTCCTCAAAACCTTTTGTCTTGTCTTTTGTTCTGGTAGGGTTTGATATCCTTCTCCCCGCTGTCACAGCCGCTCCAGGCTCCTCTCCACCTGCCCTGTCACAGCCTCCTTTAAGAGCAGCAGCAGCAGCAGGTTAACCTCGTTAAGAGCCTCACACCTCCCTCCTCTCCCCAGCTCTGTACACCTCTGAAGCCAGGTTATCAATACAGGGCACCCTTGAAAGGCGAACTAATGCAGCCTGTGAAGGGGAAGATGCTCTGCGCAGCCAGCACATCCCTCTGGGCATGAAACTCCCAAAGCTGCCGCTGCAGAAGACAGAGCATCAGCACCCCTGGTGAGGAACCTTCCGCCCATCTCCCTCCGACCGCACCAGAGAGAGCAGCTGGGAATAGGAGAACTGCCCCACTTTTCATTGCCTTTTTTTTCCCTTTCATCCCCCACACATGCTGCTGTTACTAACTCAGCAGAGAAACAGCCCTCCCCTGGGAGCTGCACCCTGCTGCCCACAGGGAAAAGCAAAGCCAAAGTGCAAAGCTTTGCTGGCAGTGGAGCTGGCCACAAGTGCCCCGTGTCACCTGGGGCACCCGGGGAGGACAGCGAGCACACGGGGAGGCAGCACCAGGCACAGTGGAGGAGCTGAGGCTACAGGAGCTGGCGCCGTGCCCGCCCGTGCCGGTGGCCCCATGGGTCAGGAGCGGGGCACACTGGAAGAGGAGGAAAGCGAGAAAAGAAGAAGGTGCTGGAATATCATAAGAGGGAAATGGGTTTTTGTTATCCTAACCTAGAGCTGCCTGCTTTTAAGAAAAAAGCATCAAATTAGTATCTTTTGAACAACAGCAGAGAGGAGACGCAGCAAGTAAGTTCCTCTTCCCTCATTCACAACATCTGTCTCAGATCATCCTGCTAACTTCAAGTTACTACAAACTCCTTTAAGACCCTGCCAGAGCTTTCCAAGAAATTTTTTTTAAACTGCAGGCTAGCCAGTTCCACAGCCTTGAATTAAACATGCAAGTGAGCAATGAGAATAAAAAATATAAAAAAAGAAAAAGCAAGGTCCGGCTATGTTTCACAGTGCACACACACCACTGCCCAGCCCGAAGGAAGATGGGGAGACAGACCCCTCTGCAGAAGCACTCCCCCAGCCCATCCAACCCCTGGGGCTCTGGGGAGGAAAGGACATGGGAGCACATAGGGAATAAACAGTGAAAAGCCCACCTCATCCGCAGCACAGCACCTGCTGGACATGAGCCAGAGCTTTGCAGGGCGAGGGGGAAACCACCCTGGTGCTTCACAGCTCCCCCACGCAGCAGTTTGGGGTCAAAGATGTGTTGGTCCTGCCCAGGCTGGCTTAGCCAGACCATCCTGGCCCCAGCCTCCCTCCTCCTCCCCAGCAACCACAGCATCTGTCTGGGTCTCCCTTTTCCCAGAGACCCACTTAGCACCCACTCACGCCTAAGTAGTCCCAGCTGGTCCCAGGCATGTCTCAGCAGGAGGTTTTAATCTCCTAATTGGCACATCCCAATGGAAAAGCATTTAGAAAGATAGTGGTGCTCTCAGGAGGTTCTTCTCCCATGAAACAGCTTAGGATGGTGCATGCGCTGGCAGTGCCTGTGCTATCTTGTGCAGAGCAGATCAGGCTGTCTCCATCCATACCGGTGGGGCTGGTCCAGGGCAGAAGCAGGGCCCAAATCCCTGGGGAGTGGAGGATGTGAGAGGCTGGCATGGGGGCTTTGAGGGGCAGAGCAATGCGGAGCAGGGAAAAAAAGATTCTGATTTTATCTGCAGGTAGCACAAAGCTGCAGTGATGCCAAGGACAGTGCTCAGGGGGACAGGACTGAGATGAGGTGGAGTCTGGTGGAGTTTGGTTCCAGATGTTCTCCAACTCTCATGGTCCACCAGGGTGGCTGAGAAGCAGGACATGAAACAGGGGAATGACCAAACTTTGGCAGCAAATGCACCTGCAGAAACATTTCCTCAGTCCCTACGCTTTCTCATCTATCAGGGAGCAGAAACAAAGGCTGAAAAATATGGGGGGGGGCTCAAAGCTCCTGTAAATCAGCATCATCGACTGGAGTAAATTTACACTGATTTATGCCTGTGAAAGATCTGCCTGGAGAGGAAAACCTGTGCTTACTGTTTCTGGACAGGAACAGAATGAAGAAAAGCACAACCAGAAAAGCTGGGGTGGAACAACCAATTCTGCAAAGATGCCCCCCCCATCCTCCCCATCGCACTCTGGACACGGAGCCCCTCGGAAGAGCTGCCCCTCACTATCCCCGTGGCGGCGGCAGCAGTTCGGGGCCCTGCAAGCAAAGTGTCCCCTCCCCTCTGCAGACCCCACGTCCCTTCCTATATCTGGGATCTGAGGCTTAAATAAATATGCGACTATGTAAATAAATATGAAGTGTGTAGCTTGAGAGGCAGGTTAATGGCTGGGGAAGCCGGGCTTGACCTTGGTGACATTTCAAATTAGTTCTGCTGCGCTGGGCTGGTGCTTTGAAGGGATTTGTGCTTGGGCTGGATGTGGAAAGAAATGTTAAAATTCACTATGTGAAGAGGTTCTCCGGAGCTTCCTTCCTCCTGGGGAGAGACCTCTGCCTCCTCCAGCATCCCAGGGTGAACGTCCGAGCTGAGGAGATGCGGGGGATGTGGGCAGCTCAGAGCTGGGCACGCAGGAGGAGAAGCTGGGGAGGTGGGCAGCTCAGAGGTGGGCACACAGGAGGAGATGCTGGGGATGTGAGCAGCTCAGAGGTGGGCAGGAGGAGAAGCTGGGGATGTGGGCAGCTCAGAGGTGGGCACGCAGGAGGAGATGCTGGGGATGTGGGCAGCTCAGAGGTGGGCACGCGGGAGGAGATGCTGGGGATGTGGGCAGCTCAGAGGTGGGCA